>MJUU01040435.1:2455-39856 GCA_002080025.1 Modiolus philippinarum
ACTACGTCTGGGGCGACATAACTAGATTTGCAATTGCAAGCAATAGCTGATGTCGCCCCTGACAGCAAATTAGATGATTCCACTCCGTTCGCAGCCTGAAAATCTACCTAGACATCAATTTTCGTTGAAATCGGTCAAAGTTGAAATAATGACGTATTTAGCGGCCATCTTGAAAATTTTTTTGTTGCATGTCCATCTTCTTTTTGTGATCCAACTAATATGAAGGAATTCTGTCAAGGCATGTTTGAGATTTAATGATATTCATGAAAATCCTACAAATTCAGAACATTGACGTAACTTGGCAGCCATTTTGAAAATGATTTTTGGTTGAGGCACAACTCATTCTGTCAAGGCATGTCTGAGAACGAAGCCGGACAAAAATCATTGGAAGAAAGAAAACGTAATAATAACTAGAAATCAATTTTCGTTGAGATCGGACAAAGTTGAAATTTTGACGTATTTTGGTGGCCATCTTGGAAATATCTGCCATTTTGAAAAAAAATTGTAACACACCCATCTTCTAATGGTGATTCAACTTTTTGCCAAATATGAAAGAATTCTGTCTAGTCATGTTTGAGATTTTATGATTTTCATGGAAATTTGAAAAATTCAAAACGTTTAAGTTACTTGGCCGCCATCTTGAAAATGGCAGCCATTTTGAAATTTTTTTTTGGTTGAGGTACAACTTCATAAGGTGATCTAACTTTGTACCAAATATAAATGAATTCTATCCAGGCATCTTCGAGAACGAAACCGGACAAAAATCATTGGAAGAAAGAAACAATAATAATAATAATAACAGAGAAACGGACAAAGAACAATATGTCGTCCTGACTACGTCTGGGGCGACATTATAATAGTAATTGAGAAACAGACAAAAAACAATATGTCGTCCCGACTTCGTCTGGGGCGACATAAATAGATAACAAAGAGAGAGCATACACAAATTGGATGCAAAATGATTTGTTAAGTCAAGATGGAAATTTCCAAATATACGATCCAGTGTATTCAAAAATATTATATAAATACAAACTTTCTTTGTATTTTTGTATTTTTAAAACATTGGACTGATGCCACTGCTGGTGGACCAGAAGTCTCCGAGGGTATTCAACAGGCCAATAGTCAGACTTGTTTGACATAAAAAGTTGCCTTGTGTTAAATAGAAATTTACTGTTTTTATCAAAAATCTAACCCCTTAAAATACTAAGGCTTCATTTCGTGTATGGCACTCGATAGATGTACTTAGTACTGGTTTTGGCTTCCTATTTCGGATTTTTGGTAAGTACTTTTCTGACTACTTTTTTTATTATGGCTTTCCATATTATAAGTTTTTAATGCTGATGGTGAGAATTTACTCCTTGAAACACGTGTACAGCATAACGAAATTTACTGTATATTATGCAACTTTGGTATTTTTGTATTTCTATTATACATTCCCCGTTTCCCTTCTTTTTTCTATTTGTAACAAAACCAAAAAGGGAACAAATGACATACAAACTGTTGTATAAGTTAGCGAAAAAAATTCGATAGATGCAGAAAAATGGTTTAGTTGTTTTGGTATATCATTAAAAATGGGGAAAAATTGCCCTGTTTTTCTATGTTTCTAAAAACACAACACTTAAAAAAAGGATTTCACATATTACTACAAATCAATTTTTTATAAAAGAAAATATAAAAACGACAGTATGGTATGTTGTACTTTTTGTAGAAAAGAAATTAAAACAATCCAACACATGTTTTATATGTATATGTTGACACATTTGTTTAAAATTTGACAAACGTATGCATTTATTTTATTGGTTTGTGTGTATTCATTGATATATTCACTTTTTTCACTTTTGGGGGAAATTTATTAAAGTTTGTTATATGGTGTGAGGTTCCTCACTGTCTTGAAAACCGTACGTGGTGTTACGGCACATATTGTTGCCCCCTGCACCGGGCAACCGTATCTGCACATATTATCGCCCTGCACATATTGTCGGCTTTAATAACATTTTTATGCACATATTGTCATCGGCGACAATATGTGCAGGGGGCGACAATATTTGCTGTAACAGGACGGCCAGACAGACAAGGATAAAAAGTATACCACTTTCTTAGGAAGATGCGGTATAACAACAGATAAATTTAAGATTTAATTCTTAAGCTATTAAAAGAAGGATCTTGTACCTTCTTGCAAACAACTTATGTCGCTACATTTTCTGAACATAAATATCTGTGCGAGATAACTCCTTGCTGAATAGCATTAAAGCATTTCACATTTCATATTTCATTTAAAAGTAAACGTGTTTCTTTTGTTCTTATTGAAGTCTATCTTATAAATGTCTGAAGAGCGTAACGATACCTGCATATTCGATGAATTTGATTTCGAATTAGAATAGAAAACATTCGCAAAGTAAGTTCAAAATATTTTGTAACCTGTCGGGCCATGATAAAATGTTTGATACGGATTAAGCATTGCTAAACATTTTGTTTGTTGAATCATTCTACATTTGGCGTCCAACGAAAAATTCATGGTGGTTAAAAGGAGCTAACCAGGGTTTGTGTAGTAATTTGCATGGGTTAGAGTCGTTTAAAACAGGCATGATGAGCCTCGAGTGTCTTACAGTGACAGGATAGCCCACCTCTTTTGTAGTAGGTACATATAAATAGCCAATAAATATACTGAGCTGACGTGTCGATTCTTTACCTCACTGGAGTGGATAAAGGTCCTGGCTCTGATACTTGGAGGTGACTTTATCAAATTTTATATGGAGATTCATGCTCTTCAGTAACTCTTCCCCAACCTCAATAGTGATCACACTTGCTCTGTATGACTCATATTACAAATCGCGCACACACACATACACACCCTGGTTAGCTTCATCTAACAATCGGACTTTTTATGACAAAACCAAACCACTCTTCGCTGGAAAAAAATCAACCTAACTATCTAAAGACCTGCCTATAGCGCAAGTCTATAAATATATTCATGCACAAAAAATTATAATAAATTTTGTTACCAAATTGATTCCGATGGCTTATTTAACTGAACAGAGAGAAAAGTGCTAGCTCGGGGTTAATGAATCAAATGCATATGCAGATATATGAAAAAGACCAACATCATATGTAAAGATCAGATTGTAGGATACAGCAATTTTATTACAACTCGTGGGAGTTATAAGAACAAGTCTGCGAATAGAGGAATACCAAATGTAGCCATTGGCATAGTAAACTAGCAGAAACAATTTGCTTCCAAAAAGTAAATGTGTGTAAAGCTAAATGTGTTTGAATAAAAACGTGTAGTTTGTTTTGTGACAAAATGACATAAAAGTCTACTTCAAAACATTGTTGATGTTCGTGGGGCATTGTTTCCCAATAATTCTTATAATTGATTACAAAAGAGGGCAATGTGTGCTGATATTCGTCTTTTTTAGTGTTATATATGGTATTTGATATTTTCAATTTGTGTAATAAGAATATAACAACCAATCTAAATTGTATTTGTGATCGATTTTGATTAAAACTGAACAAGTAATTTCAGAGGTCGAAATCTTTAAACGCATTTCCATAAGGTCTTGTGTTTAAAGAATTTATTACCGTCATTATCAAATTTTGTGTACTTATTAAAGACATTTAAGAGAAGAGAATTTTTAAATTCATTTTTCATAGTTCCCTTCTTTAAACTATGTTCATTGCTGGTGGTCATCTTGAATGAGTTACGATCAGTAAAATCGAGAAACTGTGAATGGGACCCCTCTATGACTATCAGGGTCAAATTTGCTTAAACTTGCCAAACAATTTTAGAAGAGAAAAATTACGATCAACGACGAACGCCATGCAACATGAAAGGCTCACCCGTATTATTGCATATATTTAAAAAATGTATTGATGTTTTTACACTTGTAACAAAGCCTAAATAAGCCCCTGGTTGATAACCAGTAGTTTTATCGTTGCCTACAGCAAGTCAAAATCATTGATATCATTCTGTCGTCAAAATAGTGTCAAAATATCAGTAAAGAAAACAAGATAACATGAATATATACTCTTGGTCATAAATATGGAATATTTTTTGTTGATAATGCTTAAGATATTTAAGGGCTGTTTGATTCCAAAAAAATCAAATTATCCTTTAAAAATCAATGAAATTATCACGTAAATCATTCGGGTACACGAAAGGCATCGGAAATTGTATTTGTGGGAAATGTATTTGATTTAAAAATGTCCCATTTTCACAAAAAAGTGGGTTTCAGAACGGGTTGAAGGAGCGATCTTACAGATTCATACAATCAGAATTTCGTACTTCACAGTTAGAAAACAACGTTTAAAGCAAAATATTATACTTTCATTCACACACTTTTGTGCATAATACTTCCAAACTTCAAATTTTGGCTCAGAAAATACGAATATTCCATATTTATGATCTAAATGAATGTTTTAAAGGGAGAAAGAGAGTATGTACATTTACTCCATATCCATTCATTGCTTTATAAGAAAATAACATTTTAATTTTTTACCGTCATATAAATTGCTGGAGACTTATGGTGACTTCTAGATGAAGAACAACAAAAAAGTTGTAACGTTGATTGATTCTACAATGTGTTTGTAAAGACTAAATGAAAAATTCAAATATTGGTATTGAAGTTTTTTTATAGATTTTGACCCAAAATTTACACTACGGTTGTCAAAAAGACTTCGAATGGAATGTTAAGGAAATAAGTAGAGCTCTGGAAAGGGTTCCTAAATAAAAGTTGACATAAATTGTCATAAAATATGTAAATTCTTTTCATATTTACTTAAAGGCCATAGTTCTTTCTTGTTTAGTAAATATTAAATAGTAAAATACCGAAGTTACTGTGAATTTTGTTATAACGCCATTATATGCATATGGCCATTTCGACAACTTACGTCTCCTCAGTGCAAATCAAATCAAAACATTTGGCAATTCATTGACCGAAATATATAAAACATATGATTGAGAAGAAATTTCCAATACAATCCAAATAGAAAAGCCAAAATCAGCTAAGGACAGATCTATGAACAAGGGATATACCCAGAGTTTTTAAAATGTTTTATTGAATTTAGATATCACAAGTTTTCAACTTAAATCAATTTTCAGGCCAAAAGTACTGACTACTTAACGAAAACCTATGGGAATTACAGTCTACATCTATTGATGAAGTGTTAAGTTATTAACGAAATCTGTGTAATGCTACAAAAGATGAAAAATAAGGATTTTACAAATTAAATATACAGTATATAATTTATCTGACACTTATAAAGTCCAATAAATATCCAAATTAATAATCCTCTGAAGTCCACCAATAAATGTCCAGATGAATATTCCTTATAATCCTTACTAAATAGTTGATAATAGAGTCACAAAAACTGATGTCGATTTCAAAAAAAAAATAATAATAATTAAGCTGACTTCCTTTCCTTTTCTGCTAACTTATATTTATACAACTGAAAATCACATGACTTATATGATTATGTATGATTGTTCCAACAATTTCTGATGTTTCAAATATTCAAATTTAAATTCTAGCAATTTCTACATCTTCTAAGTTGTAATAAACTTGACTTTTGTGTATTGTAAACAACTGATATAACTAAGCAAAAAAAAAACCCATAATTTTTAGGCCTTTCAAAATAAAAATAATGAATACAATGCATTTTGGAATATTTACAATACAATGTATTTAATTACCTATAACAAATGTCTTTATTTCAATACGGATAATTTTGTACATTTTAAAGTTATTTTAAAATAGGAATAATTTGACGTTCCTCTTTTATAAAAATAGGTCTGTCCAATAAGTTCCGCCTTTGTTGGGTGTCAATCTTAAACTATATTGCTATTTATTATTTATAATAATTCTAATTATTATGAAGTTTTAAGACATAGAAAACTCCTTTGGTTTGTGGCTCATCAATGAGACAGCGGTCGGTTTTTCAATTGGATTTCAGAGTAGCAATATTGAAATTTTGTGTTGTTTATTTGTGATTTTTATATTCAGTGGATATTATTTTTTGTGTCGTGGTTTGTATTTCTATTAGTATTTTCGTTTTATATTTACTGGATTAACTGACCGGGATACGAGTCAGTATAATCACTGAAGAGGTAATATTTCAGTATTATTTTTATCTAATTATTTCTTTTATTTTCTCTTATTTGAGAAGTAAAAATAGTGAAGTTTTCACAATTTGTTTTATTTTCAATTTTTGAATAAGATTGATCTAATTTTCAAGTTAAAGATTAACGGAAGATTTGAGTTCCTTTAATTTTGACTCTATTTTCGACTGCACTCGTGCATTTCTTTATTTTGGATTGATTGTTCTTTTTTTTTTTCTTGTATTTTTTGCATGTTTATTGGTGAATTGTAAATTAATTATTTTCATTGTATATTTCATTTTTATATTATCTGCATAATTTGTTATTTCTTTATGCTTATTTTGTTTATCTTTGATTTCTGCATTGCGTGTGTTTTTGATTTTGATTGTTTGAGGTTTTGCTTTATGTTTTCTTGTTTTCTTCGTTTGTTTTGATACTTTTTGATTACAGTTTTTTGTCATTGACGATTGTATGTTTTAATTTTTTTTCGTCATTTCGAAGTGTTAACTTGTTCACTTTGTTAATCCTGTTGAAAAGGTTTCACCATGGCTTATGGAATTCGATCGCACCAGTTTGATATAAGAGAATGACAAAGTGCTCTCGACCAATGAGATACGAGAAATCCATGTCTCTTATTCATGAAGACTCCCCTGTTTTCATGTTCTTACTTAAGGATTATCCATTGTATAATTTCATGCTTTACATAATGCACTAATTACAACACCTGACCAATGCATAGAGGCAAATCTCAAACTATTTGTAGATAGCTTATAATCTTACACAATACACCAAGTGTATAGCCTTCAAATTAATTTAAACAATCCGTACTTTTGCTATTACCCATTCACAAATATCTTCTTATAAAAAAACAATTGTTGAGCAAGCTTACTAAACGTTTCTTTTATCATAATGTTGAAAATAAAAATGTATTAAAGTATCCCAGCTTCACAATCTCTTGAAATCTAAAATATTTCTGATATAACTATTCTCCAAATATACTGAAACAATGTAGGTCAGATCACCAACATCCAAATATTGTAAATCATATAATCCATTCACACAAAAATACTTATTCCGTCTATTTTACTGTTAGTCCCCGAGGGTATTCACCAGCCCAGTAGTCAGTACTTCGGTGCTGACCCGAAAGCCGATTCTATTTGGAACCTTTAAATATCTAATTTTTTGTAAATTTTGTCGAAAACTAAGGAGTATCTCCCTCATGCAAAGCTCTGTCCTTAGCTGATTTTGGCTTCACATTTAGATCATATTGGTTATTTGTTCACTATCAGTTTTTAAAACCTCTTTGAGTTTATGGTTTTCCAAACGTTTAGATTTTATCTGCACTGAAGAGACATAAGTTGTCGAAATGCGCATATGCAGAATTTAAATTCACAGTAACTTCGGTATTTAGTTATATTACACTTAACTGTTTTGCAACATATATTTTTAAAATCCATGCATGCATGCTCTCTATATATTTCAGTTATAGTGTACTTGTTCGTGAGAGAATTTCTCGTATGAATATACTATCTTACTTTCAAATTTTTGGCATTTATTTTTGTAATTTGAAATGTAATTCTGACCACCTGTTAAAAATGCCCACATCTCACTATTTTATAATGCCAAGTTTTCTTACAATCAACTTGATAAGTGCCCTGTGTTTGTCTATATGTTGTAATCGTCCACTAGCGTAAGACTCTAGTGCTTTTCTCGGGGATCGGATGACAGTGATTGTCAGAGCACTTTGCCGGTTTAGTTAATGTTTGTTGACAACCCCACATCCATGACCAGGGAAGACATTGATGTGGCGTTGTTCGACAATTAGCAAAGAATACCGCTCAAACCGGTGCTTGGGCCGTCTTGAACTTACTATGAGGTGTGAGCAAAGCTCCTTGTTGAAGGGCTCATGGTGACTTCAAGATGCAGAACAACGATAAAAGCGTTGTTCCTTTGCTTGTCTTTACCATGTATTTGTAGAGACTTTGTCTCATGTACATTTACTCCATATCCTTTCATTCAACATACCTTTAGACTTCATATGACCAGGACAGGTGGTCACATCATGTCAATAGATCTAATTAATTAATGCATGGTTAAACAGGCATGACAAAATGTTGATTCTTGTAGTCAATTGTCCATTAAATTCCTTTCTCGATTAGTTATAAATCAAGCCCGCATCATAAATTGTAAAGACCAGTCCTTTCGGCCATTCACGCGTCTGACAAGAATAGCAGGGCTATTTAATCTACAGACAAAAAAAACGCATATTTATATTGCCTCAGCTAATTCTGTAAATTGTTTTTTACGGGAACAGCATAGTCTGTTGTAAATTCTTATTGAATGTTTTTTTAAGAGTTGTAGTAAGAGGTGACTTTTGTTATGGTCTTCCTTGGTGCCGGATTGTGAAGAAAACATCCCGTTGCCACTTCTTAGTAACCCTTCTATTCCTGGATTTCGGGCGACGTGACAATAAGTATATAGAAACTAAAATGTCTACAATATCTTTTAACTGTTGTAAATAACAAAATACCGAAGTTACTGTGAAATTAATTTCTACATATGTGCATTTCGACAACTTATGTCTTTTCACTGTAAATGTTGAAAACAAAATTTACAACAAATTCGGTATTTTTGTTGTTTCCTGTTTCGTTTAATTTGTTAGAAGATTTATGGTTATCTCCTATTCCCTGTACCAGTTCTTTCTCAAATTTAGGTAGATAGGACGTCTTCCGCCACATCTATTCTAAAACTTTTATATGTTTTATTGTTTTGATTTTTTTAAATCTGCAAATATATTTATTTATTGTGGAACATCACTGAAACCACAAGGCAAGATAATCTATCAGATTTACCTGAATTTTGCTAATTATAGATCAAGTAACAATTTGACGGCAAAATATTTGGGGAAAAGGATATTTGAAAAAGGTTGAATTTTAGCTCATTAAAATTCTTGCAGTTGGAGTTTACGTATGTGTTATGGTCATATGTTCATTTACTCCATATCCTTTCGTTAAATGAATAAATGATTATAGAATACAGTCTTTCACATTGATCCTACAAAGAATTAACATTTTTACATATTATTTGTAACTGTTTGCATGTAGTAAATTAATCTGAAAGCCAAGCTGGTAAACCCCATTTTCTTTATATTCTTTTTTTTTATTAAAAAAAGATAAGTCGTGAGAAAAAAAGCAAAAAAAAAAAATAATTTGCTTCCCCAGAATAAAATTAGTTTTAATTCATATTGTTATAAAAAATATTAATACGTTTGTGCGTTTAAGGTATTTTGAAATATCACGCTGAACACCTTTTTATTTTTTTTTATTTCAAAACCAATATGACGAGGAAAAAACGAAATAAAATGAAAATGAAAAACTCACTGAGCAAATATGTGAAATATCTATACATCTTAGAAATTGGTGATTAACAACAAGCAATTAAACAATGAAGTTATCAAATTCATTTTACGACTTATAAATAGACTTCAGTGGAAATAAAGGAATAGATTGAACCATTTTAAATAAACAGCTGCGCCAAGTCGCATGATACGCCCGTCGTCACCCCTCCAAAACTTTAAGTGATTTAGGTAAGGGGTTCTCAATTTAGAATCACCTATAACTGCCTAATTGAGCTTGACATCTCTTTAACAAATCAATCTGCAAAGTCTGAAGTGAGCTGATCAAAGTGCTTATATATAAGAGTGCGACATGTAAAAAATTGCGTTAAATTTGACAAATAAAGTTCTATAACTCTTTCAAGAAAAATCAAAATTTTGCAAAAAAGTACACAGATCGTGAGATTATCATACCCAATACCTCTACAACGTTTGAAGTGAATTGGCCAAATGGTTGTCAAGTTAGAGGGCGACATGTAAAAAATTGCCTTAAACTTGACAAATAAAGTCCCATAACTCTTGCAAGAAAAATCCAAATTTCGTTAAAAAGTATACAGATCGTAAGGCCATCATATCTAATACCTCTACAAAGTTTGAAGTGAACTGGCTAAAGGGTTTTTGAGTTAGAGCGTGACATGTAAAAAAATGCCTTAAGATTTAGGAATAAAGACCCATAACTCTTGTAAGAAAAATCGAAATTCACGAAAAAGTATGCAGATCGTAAGGCCATCATACTAAATACTCCTACAAAGCTTGAAGTGAATTGGCCATAGGGTTGTCAAGTTAGAGCGCGACATGTAAAAAACTGCCTTGAAATTGACGAATTAAGTCCCATAACTCTTGCAAGAAAAATCGAAAATTCATAAAAAAAATATATACAGATCATGTGGCCATCATACCAGATACCTCTACAAAGTTTGAAGTGAATTGGCCAAATGGTTGTCAAGTTAGAGCGCGATATATGAAACGGACGGATAGACAGACACACAGACAGACAGACGGACGGACGGACAATCGGACATCGGTATACCATTATACGTCCGTCATTACACGGGCGTATAAAAATGCAGTATACATGATAAGTCAATAGTTAAGACAAACACTCAGCTAGGGTCAGGGATTTGCATGAGTGGGATATTCTCATTAGTGTCTGTATAAATGATATAATATTCCTTTAATATTGACATAAGTATTATAAATATTATAATTACAATAAATAATCAATATGATAATATTATTTATAAAACAAGAAATTTCAAAAAGAACGATCACAACTCATAAAATATACAAGTACCAAAAACAAAATTGAAAGAAATTGAAGGCAATCATTAAACAAATAGCACTTTCATCTTTTTCAACTGAAACATTACTCTTGAGTACTTTTAAATATGCATGCACTGTGATCAGTGGTTCAAAGATGGTTGACTTCATTCAAAATAGAGTCCAATGTTAGACTATGGTATCTGTAGGCAGTTTCACGAATGTTGGAAAACTGATAACATAGAGCAACAAAGGACCATTCTGATTTAGTTAGGTTACAAATGATATCAGAATTTTCCATAAGTCAGCGTCTGAATAAAGCAGACTTAAGTATTAAAAGGAACCATGTAAAACCATTTTGTCTAAGTTTGACTCGTATTCTCCGAACAGCTTAAATATCTCTAATTGTTTTCTAAAACTATCTATTGTTGAAATATGTGCATGGCTTTTTACCAAGCACGCATGCCGGATTGACACATTGTATAATAGACATTTACCTCATAGGTCTAATATTTTCAGATAATTTGCTTGAAAATTTATTTCAAAGGACCAAATATCGAACTTTGTACTGCTTTGGTGACAATATAAGGATCGTTATAATAAGTTTAGTTCTAATAAGCTATTTGCTATCAATGAAAAGGGCCTCTTAAGGCCTCTAAATGTCTTTATCTTAGGTCCAAAGGAAAACTATGTTCTACGCTAGCAATTATCTTTGATGGAATGGTATAACATGGAAACTGCAATTTGTTGAAACTGCCGTCATGGCCCTTTTTTATGTTGAATGACTGAGTACCTAATGAAAATAAAATTTCACACTTGGTAAAGGTAAAATTGCCTGGACCTGATGCTCCTGGTATTGGATTTGGCCTCCTATTTCGATATTTTTAGAAATGAGTTACTTCTTTCCGATTAATTTCGGATTATGGCTTTCCATATTATTTTATTCTAATGATGCTGGTGAGAAGGTACTCCTTGAGACACGTGTTCAATATAAAAAAGTCACTGTTTATTATTCAATTTTGTCATTTTAATCATATTGATCAGATAAATTTATAATCTATCTTCTTACGTCCTAGTGATACGTTGAGACATAGTGCTCTTGTACCAATTTTTCTACCTGAAAAAATAATAAAATAAGTGCAGATATATTTGGGATTCTTATTTTCTAAATATCAAAATATTATGATGACCACAGATATATAAAATGCCCAGATCTCTCAATCTATTATCTATGTTTTTTTACAATCCACTCCATAAGAACAATTTGATCGATTTTAAGTAGTAGTACCTTGCCCGATATCTTTATGTTTGTTAGACATCTATCCAGTGAATTACGCTCAAGTCGTTTAAAGGACCGTCTTACTATGAGGTATGAGTATATGCTCATTGTTAAAAGCTTCATGCTAACCTCAAGATGATGAGCAACAATGGAAGGGTTTTACAATTGCTGAATCTTTCGGTGTATTTGTAGGGATTTTGTCGCACGAACATTTACTTCAAATTCTTTTATTTCTTCATGCTTATCAGCAAATCAAAGTCATTGTTTCAGAGAGTAGGTTTATATTATCCTGGTCCTTATTAATATTTTTTTCTGGAATGGTGAATGAAAGGATATGGAGTAAATGTCTCTACAAGTACATGGTAAAAACAAGTCTGGTCATCTACATTCATTAATATTTATCCTGTACAATAACGCTATTTTTTCATTAATGAAAATTCTAACATCACTTACCGTGAAATCAACCCAACATTCATCATTTTTTCAAAGGTTAATCTTTAAAAACATTTAAACTTTAAATGGAATAAATTTGAACCTGTTGATATGTTTTTTTTCAATACGACGCTGTATTAGTCTTGCAATATTGTCACATATGTGAAAGATATTTGGTCATAATTAATGTATTTTTTAACTTGAGTAAGTCAACAACTAACAACCTTACAGGCGGCAAATAAACATGACGGTGATACCTTAATAATACATTTTGACTTATTAAAGTTGAAATTGTTGCAATTTCGTTAACGCACCTTTTCAAGTTCCTTCTCTAATTCCTTCTGGAAGTTTGCCATTTGATCAATCGCATACATAAGGTTTGCATGTTCAATAAGTCTGTTGATAAGAGCAATAAGAGGATTTTCGGATAGTTTTCCTATCGCCGTCAACTCAACACGTTCAAATGCTTTTACAAACTCGCTGTTGCCACCTTTTTGTATATAAAGACTTATCTGTTTACGCAGAAACACAGTCGCCTTGTTATCCTCTTTAATGCTTTCCTCTGATTTATTCAAAACGGGTTTTTCAATGACTGATTCTATAACAAGTAATCCCAAATGAGTAGCCCCATAAAAAACAGTTGCCCCTGCTGCAGCGCTGGTGAACCCTGTAAATGGTGCTGCTAATATTCCACCAACTAATGACAAAGCTGCAGCTGCTTTTCTGGCTTCTCTTGACTTTTCTATCTTTTCATTTGCTCCTCGCATTTCTCCTACAAGATCCCTTAACGTTGGAATTGTCTGGGTTCTAACTTTTTTCCATGACTCTATATCCCTTTTTAATTCCTCATCTGGAAATATTAAAGGAATTATTATCAATCATTCTTAACGTAATACATTTTCATTTATGCAAACGGTAACAATTATCTAAAATATATTCGTTTTAACAAACATATCTATTTTTCAAGGTATTGCTTTATTCCCATGATAGTGTAACAACAGCAGAAGAATACCGAAAGGAAGCGATGATAACAAAAATCGAAGTCCAAAGACATAGCAAAAACGCCAGCAGATAAAAACAAAGACAGAACAAGGACGTGAGACAGCCACAATGCTCAGAAATAAAAAGACGAAATTAAGAACTAAGGCAAGCATAGTGTGAACTCCCATGAAACCCGAGAGTGATATCAGGTATTCCGTAAGGGTGAGCGTGTCTTGCTTCACTAGTGGCACCCGTCACACTTTCAATGAGTAAATCCATGGTTGAGTCAAGACTGGTTATGTCAAATCCATGAAGACGTGAAATCTAGCTTAAAATGTCCGTTTTCATTTTGAAAACTAAACGGTACTAAGTCCGGCTGTCCCGAGTGCATATTATTTTTTACGTTTGTTTGTGATTTTCCTGTTTAGTTTTCTGGCAGATTGTGGCATGTGACATTTCCAGCCATTGTAGATGTTTCCTGTTATTCCATCTTTTACATGTCATATCTATCAATGATGCCCTGGTGACGGCCATAGTATTTCTGAAAAGATGAAAGTAACGAAGGCTGCTAATATCCCTGCTTAAGCTTTTGGGACAATGTTTTTTCTTTATTAAAAAATTACTGCATAAACTAAATGCTCGACGGTAACGAATCAACTGTTAAATGACACTTTATAGGCTGGTGAGGTAGGAATATTGCTGCTCAGAAAGGGAAAGTTCACAATTGGGAAGTTAAAATAATCACGTTTGTCATATAGCTTAGATTTCAAACGTCTTATCTCCGTCAATGTATATCAAAAGATCTAATTACGAAGCTGTTCATGTTTACATTAAAATGTTAAATGTTCACTCCATATCCCTTTATTTTTTTATATACAATAGCACTTTCGCAATTTCACGCATAGTGATTTTTGTCTATGAAAAAATTCTTATAACTGTTGTCTCATTCTCTGCATATATTTTAGTTGGGGAATTGAGATTTCATCATTGTCTTTTCTATCGTTATTATGAGACCAATTATACATAGCACTATCATTAAGGAACATTAACATGGTTTTTTTTTAATTATATGTAGTAATTTATTGTTGTTCAGCAAACAGTTGGATTTATTGTTAACCAGTAATTCTTTTTAAACTGTTTTATTGTCACGTTTTATTGTTGGCTACGATGATGACTTAGTAAAAGATATTTGCTTTCCAAAAGACATGGTTAAATAGTGAAAAATTAAGAAATAAAACATGGCCGCCATACTATATTGTCATTATAACATGGGCTTGAGTTGTTTTTGCAAATATTTTATCCCGAGCGTTAGCGAGGGGTAAAATATGCAAAAACAACGAAAGCCCATGTTATAATGACAATATAGTATTTGGCGGGTATGATTTATTTCGATTCTAATATGGAAATTTCACCCATTTTATACCCGAAGCGAGCAGCGACTATCTAATGGTTCCGTAACATTTTGATTTTGATAAAAAAAAACTCGTTGTCAAAAAACTTTCCACAAATACAATGAAAACTTACTTTTGTTTGATTTAATTGGCATATTTTAACCATAGAAAATGCCTCAAGTCCTCTAAATCTCCATTCAAACTTTCCAACCAACGCTGCTTACGAACCGGACATTACGATTTTATTTGTGACGTCACACGTAGGAAAATTATAGTTTGTCCCGAACATTGTCTTTTTAAGTAGAAAAAAATTCCATAATGAATTTCGGAAATAAATTTAATTATAAATTTGTTAGTGGATAGTTAAAATGAAAAATAGATTCAAAATATGCAACAGAAACTATGCATCTTTTGTGCATGTGCTAAGAGTGTTATATTGGTATTATAACATGACTCTATTTACAAAGCTTATACAGGAAGCCATATTAGAATGAGATATAAAAATATATGTTGTGCAATGGTCCCAAATTAACTATACAACAAAATAAAGAATGTATAGTAGGCCACAATTAAAAAGTAAAAACACACAGAAACATACAATTTCAAAATATTTGAAAATGACAAAAAAGGGGAAAGAAGGGTTGATTGCCCAACATTTTGGTCGTATGGCCTTCCACTAGCGGGGCATCGGGCTGAAACACAGAGAAGAATGTATAAATGCCGAGAGAGGGCAGATCTATTTTTACTTTTTAATTATGGCCTACTATACCATATTTATTTTGAAAAATGAGATATACTGTTTAATAACAAATTCAATATTTGAAAGAAACCATTTTCAAAGAACAACATTAAGAGATTTCAATGCTTTTAAAATGCAGAACGTTTTTCAAGTTTTCCTTTGGCGTTATGTCGTCGTACTTCAAAATCGGAATGATGTAAGCCTAACCCGGTACATCGAGTGACTGTGGAAGGAATTTATAACAAGAAATAAAAATGCGATGTCATAGACAAGTTCATAAGAAAACAATAAAATGGCAGATTTAGGCATAAAAACGCCGTGGAAGATTTTTACATGTTTATACTCAGTTAAATATGTTTAAAAATGTCATTAATGATATCGACTATCATATTTAATTGATGGTTAAACCCTTTTGGAAAATCGCAAAATAACGAGATTACTGTGAATTCAGGTTCTGCATATGCGCATTTCGACAACTTGCGTCTCATCAGTGCAGATGAAATCAAATCATTTTGGAAATACATGAACCGAATATGTGTAAAAGCTGATAGAGAACAAATTACAAATAGGATCTAAATTGGAAAGCCAAAATCAGCTAAGTACAGAGCTATACATGAGGTAGATACTTCTTAGGTTTTAACAAAATTTTCCTTAATTGGGATAATGCAAATTTTCAAATAAAATCGGTTTTCGGGCCAGAACCGAAGTATTGGCTACTGGGTTGGTGAATACCCTAGGGGACTAACAGTCCACCAGCATTGGCATCGGCCCAGTGGTAACAAATAACAAAATACCGATGTAACTGTTAATTCAGGTTCTGTATATACGATTCCGACAACTTGCGTCTCATCAGTGCAGAATATCAAAACATTTGGAAATCCATGAACCGAGTATGTGTAAAAGCTGATAGAGAACAAATTACCAATAGGATCTAAATAGGAAAGCCAAAATTAGCAAAGAACAGAGCTACACAAGAGGGAGATACTCCTTAGGATTAACAAAATTTTCCTGAATTTAGATATTGCAAATTTTCAAATAAAATCAGGTTTCGGCAACTTTAGAAGTAAAAATATTTAAAAAAAATTGAATTATGTAGTAATTAAGGCCCAAATGGCTCATTGTCAGACACATATTGACTAACAAAATTGACAATTAATATGATGTGGGTATAACTGTATAAAATAAATTAACAAATAGATTTGAATTCAAATTTTAATCTAAAAACAGCAAATTAAAATTTAGCATCAGAATCTGTGTTCAAAGTCTTGAATTTTTTCAAAAATATTCTTATGTTAATAAAGATATTTTTTAAAGTGCATTTTATCCCTGTTGATAGCACAGTAGATTAGATTATTCATTTTGTCGCAAAATAAATATACTACTCAACAAAAGAAACATCCACTCGGGTTAAAGAATTATTTTTTTCTCTTTTATCTATTATAATCTTTAGCAATAATAGATTCTAATTTTACTCTTCCGGTCAAAATTAAGAGAACATCCGGTTCATGGAATCGAGACATAAATGAGCCTGTGCATAAAATAGAAAGGTGATTTTTGTCCAACAAGAACAATACTGACACACTGAATAATTACAAACAATTTGCCATTTTGAAATAATCGAAACTTCAACGAATTTTCGAAAACGAGTCTCTCACGTACTGAATAAGATCTGTCAGTTTTGACCACTTGGAGTATGTGTTGCACTGTGATCTTAGATTAAGTTAAAGAGACTTAAGGTGTGTCAGTGGTATTATTCCGCCATTTTTGTCTAATAATTGTTCATTTAGGTTTCATTCATTAAGAAATTTAACAAAATATTTATTTAAAATGAAAAGAAAGTTCAAATATATTTAAAATTTATATTCCTAATCATTTTTTTTAACATTTTCGTTACAAAAACGTGAGCTAAAACACATAAGCTTTAAATCTGTTGCTGGATTTACAGAACACAGAAATTATTCAAGGGAGATAATTTGATAATATATTTTAACAATGATATCACTAGAGAAATTAACATTTTGCAATTTTTCTCTCTTATTTGAACCGTGACCCATAATTTTTATTTTTTATATGTAAACTACATAATGATAATTAAACACATGCAAAGTATGAAAAAATTCTATAATAGATTTTTCAAACTATCCCCTTATATGATCATTTTCCCTATCATTTCTATGTAAAATCCTGAAATTTTCAATTTCAGATTCTGCTCTTAAATGCACGGTGACCCCCAAATTTTATTTTACATTTTGAACAATAATACAATTATGTTTCTACACAGAAAATTTTACAAAATTCTATAAAAGGAAATTAATACCCTGCAGACACCTTAAATTGTTTAGAAATCATCACTGAGTTATCTGAAATACATCGTATACAAAACATTTCGGAAAACAAATGAAGCCATTACGTCTAAATGAAAACGTCAAAACTCCAGAATTCGACCTTGACCTTATTTTTGTAAGGAAGTTTGGTGTTTTTGTATAGGTTACCAATAATCTATTGATTTTATCAACAAATAATGAAAATTCCATTCCGACTGCCATTGACCTAATGTTGAACTCCGCAAAATTTTTTTAACCACCGTTTCGAAAAATGTCTCTCTTTAGCACCGACTAAAGTTTGTCATAACAAATATGCAAGGAACGAATAAAAATAGGTTTTCCACAAAGTATACAACAATAATTTTAGTTTTATCACCCCTATAAGAAAATTTTTTGAGGATCATAGTAGGTGGACGTTTCTTTTGTTGATTAGTATATATTGTTTTTTAATTGTGAAATTAAAAATTTTAAAAGATTTATCATTTTATCCCTGTTGATAGTGTAGATTATGTATATTGACTAACTTTTAGTTTTGTAATTTTTGTCAACTTATTATTGCGTCCATACTGATGAAGTGATTTTAAAAGCAATTGTTGTAACAATTTTTTCATAAGTAGAGGCGCAATTTTGACTTTAGTAGTCCTCTCGCTTTTTACATAGCAAACTATATTTTCGGTTTCTCGATATATGGTTTTGATCAAATTATTTATTTGTGTTCCAATTCTATGTAAAGTCAGCGTCTATAGTATGAGATATTTTACGAAAGGATATGGAGTAAATGAACATGAGACCATAACACATATGTTAACTCCAACTGCAATTATTTTAATGAGCTGTATGGCCATTTCGGAGAGTTTATATATTTACTATTATTACATGCATTTTTTATTGTTTGCATTTTACATTTCGTTGAAAGGAGAAGCTGAAGCATTCCTTATTTTGCAATTTAGTAAAATTAAAAAATCAATGGCGTATTTATCAAGAAAAATTTGATAGACCATTTTTTTTCCTTCAATTTAGAAGAACTAATTCAAGTGCATTTGAAATGGTATGTCTCATGCTATTCATGATAATAAAGCAAGTTAATATTTTTTTATTTGAATATTTATTTCTGAGGAATTAATTTCCAAAATGGCCAAACAGCTCATAGAATTTATTACAGTTGGAATTAACATGTGTGTTATGGTCTCATGTTCATTTACTCCATATCCATTCGTAAAATATTTACCCGGTAAGACATATAACTGAATAGGTATGCTTTCTGATTTTCCGAAGCAGTTCTCTGTTGAACAAATATACGAAGCTTGGTCGTCAAAATCTGTGTTTCTAATAATTAGTGATCCAGAACCATCCTGGTAGTTCATGCTATACTTATAATTGCTACTCAATGGAAAATATGTCTCGCGTTTTTTCCACTGGACGTATTGAATATCAGGATCTGATGATATATTACATTGGAGTAAAATATCCTTGCCGAATTGAACGTAGTACTTATCTTTCTTCGCCTGAATATTTGGTCCGTCTGAAAAAAAACATAGAAAATTTTGATCTTAAATAAGATACATTGTAACCTTGAAAATATGCGGGTTTGTCCAGCTTAATGGATTTTTATACCTTCGTGTATTGTTTAATTTATAATCTGTTTCCGAATATATGTAAGAGTAGTATATATTTAAATTTTTTAATCAATGTAGAAAAAGTATCAGAAAACCCCTACAATGGCCAAAACCTCAATCCCATGCCACAATCCACTAGGGAACCGCACAAGAAAAACGATAAAATGACAAAAGACAAACATTGACAACAATCCGAACTCGGTATAGCCGGACTTGGTACCGGCTAAAGCAAGAGCTAGCGGTAGGGTTAAACCGGTTTATGGGTACCCAAACCTCCCCTTCCTCTATCCTGTTTCCTTTTAGTATAAGCTTGAAAAAAACCAATACAGGTAGACTCATAACTCCAAGACCACAATCTTGAGAAGGAAAGAATAAGACAAAACGTAATTTAGAAAGATGGGTCGAGGACTGCTCGTCGCTAAACTGTCGGCTAGCTCAAGGGGCCTTGTCTGCTGGTAAAACACTTTCGCACTACGGAATAAAAACGAGGGTGAGAAATGCTCTTAGTAATCAGCCTTTCGCGGGTAGCATCACATTTAGAAATCAGATCTTCTATAAAACTTCTAAAATGTGTTTATCAATTTATAGAATCTGTAACCTTGTTGTTAAAATTTGAATCATTGCTTTATTAAGTTCCAGTTCTTGTGGGTATATGAGGTCGACATGGTCTAAAGACAGGGGATTGTCAATAGTAAGGATATCGTCGATATACATGCTGTTATCGTTGAAAATCGAAATAAGTTGATCACTGTTTGGTACGGTTCCATTCTGTAGTCATGTTCGTAACAGATCAGAAAAAAAAGATCTGCAATGAGAAGTGCGCAGTTTGTAACCATGGGAATTCCAATGACCTGTTGATAAACGATGTTGATAAAACGAACGAAAATATTGTCCAGCAAAAAATTCAGTGCCTTAATCATGTCATCGCAAGTCGAGGATCTATGATTTTGTAAGTGATATTAGACAGGAATCCTTGCTTTTTATTACAAATGAACTGTAGACCAGAACATTTGAAAGACGATTGAATAAGTTGTCCCAATTTTGATTTAATCAAATTATGTGCAAGGGTCGTATAAAGTATAGAAAAATCATAACTGTCAATAGACGAAACTGGTCTTTTTATTGATATTAATTTATCTAAAACTTTTTTTTACACCATTTTTTCACAATATTTGATAACTTACTCTTTAATACAGGTGAATGCACTGGTTAAATGGATGGATAAATTAGTGGAAGAACAGTTGCCCGATGCCGAAATAAAACGATGTTTGTAGGGATTTTTGTGAAGCTTAGGACATAGTAGGCAAGGTGTTATCATTAGTTGGAACTTGTGGAGCATTTCTGTATCCTTGTAGTGCTGTTTGGTTAATGATTTTTCTTTAAAATTAGTACGTTTGAAAGTATTAGACTTTGCCAATTCATTTTGTTGGACATCGATATACTATTTCTTTCAAATAATATAAACGTTGTTAGAGTCTTTGTCAACTGGCACAAACACATATTGATTACTAAGATCATTTGATTTTAACTTAATTCTGTTTACAGACAGCTTAGGCGGTGACTCTTCATAATCATCTTCATAAAAATTTATTCTATTTGTGCCTTTGGTTATAATTTTATCTTTGAGCATATTGAAAGCGTGTTTGTCTGCACTTTCTCGTTTGCACCATTTTATACAACAGTTGGTAACTGCGTCGTTTATAATATCAAATCATGATTGCCAGTTTCGAAGGTAGCAGATATTTAGGCCCCTTTCTAAAGAAATTCCTTACTTCTTTATCATCAAGGATGTTAAAGTTCCTGTTTAATATTTGTCCACATGGGTCATAGCGATATGGTGATGTGCAACAATCTCAGCTGCTTGGGCAGTTCTCCTCAAAATTAGCATTACAGGTTGTAAATCAGTAACTGAAAACAAAATAATTCAGGTAGGTTTTTTGTAAGAGAAAGAAATGACAGGCATGTGTTGGTTGTCAAAATGAACCGGAACAAGTTATTTCATGGTACCCAAAAATGCCAGCCATGTCGATTAGATCAATTCCCTTTTTTATTAGCTCACCTGGCCACAGGCCATGTGAGCTTTTGCAATCACTCGGCGTCCGTCGTCCGTCGTCCGGCGTCCGTCGTCCGTCCATCCGTCCGTCCGCTAACTTTTATTCAAAAATCTTCTCCTCTGAAACTACTGGGCCAATACTTACCAAACTTGGCCTGAATCATCACCAGGATATGCACTTTCAAGTTTGTGATTTTTATGTCCGTAGACCAAACAACATGGCTGCTGTTACTAAAAATAGAACATGGGGGTAAATTGTTGTTTTGGCTAATAACTTCAAAACCGTTGCAGATATCAAAAATCTGACATGGGTAGAATTGTTCAGAATGACGAGATCTATCTGCCCTGCAATTTTGAAGAAAATCGGAAAAACCGTCTTAGAGTTATAGCCCTTTTTCCGTAGAATTTTCAAAATTTATGCATTTTTTATTTTTTATTTCAAAAACTGTAACAGATAGAGGTGAAGTGTAAATTTGAAAAATGTTCAGCATATCAAGATCTACATACTCTGAAATTTTGAAGAAAATCCAACTGCCTGTGTTGTAGTTATTGACTTTTTTCACCAAAAAAAAAAAGAAAGAAATTCAATGCCATATGGTTATAGGTTATTTCCCCATTAAATTCTGCTTTCAAATCTTATTTGGTTTACTTTTCTCTTTTAAATTTTAGAGAAATTCCCTGCTATCACTTTATTAGAAATAATTATTTGTTACATAATCAAGAGCAAAAAAGTGTTTCTGTACAAATTTTTACATTTTTTTGCAAAAAAAACTTTCATAAACTATACTTATTTCACAATTTAATAATAATTGTATATAACTGTATATTGTTTCATTAAGTCATGATTATATACCCACAATGCAAACATCCTTGTCAGTTAATATTGAAGCAACTTTACAGCTAACCTGCATGGCTATGCCATGGTGGTTTTCAAAATGGCCGCCAAAAAAGGCGGGAAAATTCAACATTGTCCGATTTCAATGAAATTTGGTTTCCAAATAGATATTGATATTGTGATTTCAAAACCTGTGTTGAAAATTGTTCGTTGACCGCCATTTTAAAATGGCCGCCACAAAAGGCGGGAAAATTCAACATTGTCCGATTTTAATGAAATTTGGATTCCAAATAGGTTTTGATGTTGCATCTTCAAAACTGATGTTAAACCGCCATTTTTGAAATGGCCGCCAAAAGAGGCGGGAAAATTCAACATTGTCCGATTTCAATAAAATTTGGTTTCCAAATAGGTATTGATGTTGCGACTTCAAAACTGATGTTAAGAATTGTTCGTTGACCGCCATTTTCAAAATGGCCGCTAAAAAAGGCGGGAAAATTCAATATTGTCTGATTTCAATGAAATTTGGTTTCTAAATAGGTATTGATGTGGCAACTTTAAAATTAATGTTAAAAATTATTTGTTGACTGCCATTAGGGACCCTATGTGAAATGCATCCAAAGATCTTCTCCTCTGAAACTACCAAGCCAAATTGAACCAAACTTGGTCACAATAGTCCTTGGGTTGTCCCTTTAAAGTTTGTGATTTTTACGTACTTACCTCATTCAAGATGGCTGCCAGAGTGGAACATAGTTTAACATAGGGACTCTATGGGAAATGCATTCAAATGTCTTCTCCTCTGAACCTACTTAGCCAATTGGAACCAAACTTGGTTACAATTGACTTTGGGTGATCCCTTCCAAAGTTTGTGATTTGTAGTTTGTACCTCATCCAAGAATGAAAATGTAACATCTGCTGAAGTGATTTATAGTATTAATGGGTGGTCTACAGGTGACAATGAATAAAACCAGTGACCAGGTGAGCGATACAGGCTCATGTGAGCCTCTAGTTTATTTCATTTTGAAAAATTGTTTTACATGTTCATCGGGTTTGTCGCCGATGAAAGCAGAAAGCATCAATAATTGTGGAACATTCATAGAACGGACAATTTACAGATATGACATCACATTCCAAAAAGATTTTGTAAAATTGATGAACAGGAATTCAGCAGAGTTTATTAAACAATCCGTGTAGTCCATTGTTACAGATCTTTAACATTTACGAAGTTTTACGTTTGTTTTTTTATGTTGTAATTAAGGTCTTTCACCACATGTGAAAGACCTTATTGTATTTCTTCTGATTATTATTATTATTCTTTTTTTTTCCGCGGCCAAAAGAGTAAAAGTGTCGCGACATATCAATTCGATATTTGGTCATATTATTCAGCTTAGTGATGGGTCGAAGCCACTGACCCTGTGAAACCGATATATTTTTAGTAACGGAGTTATCTCCCCGAAGACCGAAAACCTTGTTATCATGTTTGCTCAAAAACCGTAACCGATATCAAAATTCTGATGNAAAAAAAAAAAAATTTGGGTCGCGACCCCGGTTACGCGTTTTTGACCCCTAAATATGCAAATTTCTTAAAGTTATCCGATTTTGATAAAATTTAGTTTCCGGGTAGCCTTTATGGTCCTGATTAAAAATCTGTGGTCATTTTTTTTTCATCCGCCATTTTTAAAATGGCCGCCATTCGAAATTTTGTTATCGTAATATCTCGCAAACGAGAAAAAAATTATGAAAACATTGTGAGGCAAAAATACTCCTCTCATTAAGATCTTCATTTACGGTTGGTCAAAAAAAAATTTGTCCGCCATTTTCAAAATGGCCGCCATTCGAAATTTTGATATCGCGATATCTCGAAGACGATAAAAAATTTATGAAAACATTGTGTTGCAAAAATACTCCTCCCTTCAAGATCTTCATTTATGAGTGGTCAAAAAAAAATTTTCGTACACCATTTTGAAAATGGCCGCCATTCGAAATTTTGTTATCGCGATATCTCGGAAACGATAAAAAATTTATGAAAACATTGTGTTGCAAAAAATACTCCTCTCTTTAAGAACTTCATTTATGGTTGGTAAAAAAAATTTTCGTCCACCATTTTCAAAATGGCCGCCATTCGAAAATTTGTTATCGCAATATCTCAGAAATGATAAAAAAATTATGAAAACATTGTGTTGCAAAAATACTCCTCGAATAAAGATCTTCATTTATGGTTGGTCAAAAAAAGAATTTTGTCCGCCATTTTCAAAATGGCTGCCATTCGAAATTTTGTTATCACGATATCTCGGAAACGATAAAAAAATTTATGAACACATTGTGTTGCAAAAATACTCCTCTCTTTAAGAACTTCATTTATGGTTGGTCAAAAAAAATTTCATGCCCCATTTTTAAATGGCCGGCATTCGAAAATTTGTTATCGCGATATCTCAGAAATGATAAAAACATTTATGAAAACATTGTGTTGCAAAAATACTCTCGAGTAAAGATTTACATTTCTGGTTGGTCAAAAAAAAGTTTTCGTCCGCCATTTTCAAAATGGCCGCCATTCGAAATTTTGTTATCGCGATATCTCGGAAACGATAAAAAATTTATGAAAACATTGTGTTGCAAAAAATACTCCTCACTTTAAGAACTTCATTTATGGTTGGTCAAAAAAAAATTTCCTCCACCATTTTCAAAATGGCCGACATTCGAAAATTTGTTATCGCAATATCTCAGAAATGATAAAAAATTTATGAAAACATTGTGTTGCAAAAATGCTCCTTGAATAAAGATCTTCATTTATGGTTGGTAAAAAAGAATTTTGTCCGCCATTTTCAAAATGGCTGCCATTCGAAATTTTGTTATCACGATATCTCGGAAACGATAAAAAATTTATGAAAACATTGTGTTGCAAAAATACTTCTCTCTTTAAGAACTTCATTTATGGTTGGTCAAAAAAAATTTTCATGCGCCATTTTCAAAATGGCCGCCATTCGAAAATTTGTTATCGCGATATCTCAGAAATGATAAAAAATTTATGAAAACATTGTGTTGCAAAAATACTCCTCGAGTAAAGATTTACATTTCTGGTTGGTCAAAAAAAAGTTTTCGTCCGCCATTTTCAAAATGGCCGCCATTCGAAATTTTGTTATCGCGATATCTCGGAAACGATAAAAAATTTATGAAAACATTGTGTTGAAAAAATACTCCTTTCATTATGATCTACATTTCTGGTTGGTCAAAAATTTTTCGTCCGCCATTTTCAAAATGGCCGCCACTCGAAATTTTGTTATCGCGATATTTCGGAAACGACTGTCATAAAGATCTACATTTCTGGTTGGTCACAAAAAGATTTTTGTTCGCCATTTTCAATATGGCCGCCATTTGAAATTTTGTTAACGCGATATCTCGGAAAACGATAAAAAATTTCTGAAAACCTTATATTGCAAAAAGACTCCTCTCATTGAGATCTACATTTGATACAGTTGAAGGAAAACTCTGCGATGAACCGTTTTTGAGTTATAGCCCTTTACACGTTTCGGTAAATTGTTTTTTGCGAATAACTTTTAAACGCTTACAGATAATATAGTAAACATATAAAATCTAAAATGATCAGTGCGAAGAGACCTTCAATTTGAGTACCAGGTTGAAGGTCATCGGTGACCTTTGACCGTGACCTTTGACCTTGTTATCAGATAAACTCGGAAACCGTAATAGATAGCTGATCAAATGTAATGAGAAAAATGTTCATCTTCACGAGACTCAACTTTGTTACATTTGGTCCGACAAATTTCGACGACTCTTTATATGAGTTATTGCCCTTTGAAAGATTTTGAGTTTCCGTTGATGCTAAATACTCCTAAACGATAAGTCGTAGAGAACTGAAACCTTCACCATTGTTCATAGGTGATATGTGGTCATCTAAACATGTCAAGATCAAAGGTCATCGGTCAAGGTCACCGATGATCTTTTGCCTTGTTATCGCTTGTACTCGTAAACTGTCAGGGATAGGTGGTAAAATGTATTGGAGAAAATTTGTGTCTAATTGCCGTCTGCATATTTTTGACCGAAATAGACAACAAAATCAAAACTCAAACATGTAATCATGGTGAAAACTGGTGAAAGACCTTGCAATTGTTCTCTGAACAATTGACCTTTTAATTTTTAAATATTTCTCTGATATTGCATTTTGAGTTTTAATTTTTTTAGCATGCATGATCACTTTATGCAATCAAGTAAAATCACGATATGCAATGAATTCGATTTCTAGTAATTTTCGACAATAATATTCTGTTAACGCAGCTGACATGAAATATTGAAAAAAAAACATGAATGCGATGTTTTGAAAAATATATGGTGGTAATCGTGTCACAACGTTATCCCAATTGTAGTATTTCTAATTATGGAGACTTGTTGCTCTAACAGACTCTACACTGCTGGAGAGAAACACTCCAGTCTAAAACAAGTAATGAAGGGGTAAATGCGCTTGAGAAAATGTCCATGTCCAAGACAGCCCCTAGCACCGATTTCAGCGAAATTCATTGCGAATTGTCCAGCAACGCTACATCCATGCGCTTCATTATCCATGAATGCGGGGTGTTGTTGACAAATATGAAAATAACTGGCAAAGTGTTCTTACAATCGCTGTCATCCGTTTCCCGGAAAAAAAGACTAACAGAAGATAATAACAACACTTAAACAACCACAGCGCACTCATCGAGTCAAAATTAAGAAAAATTGGCTTAATAAGATCAAGAAATGAGGGAACAATAAACAGGTGGTGAGAATAACAAATTGATATTATGTACATAAAATAAAAATGCATAAGTTTGAAAGTATGATAGTGCATCCATATGAGAAATGGTGATAACCATGGATGTAGCTTTTCTAGACAATTAGCAATGAATACCACTCAAACCGGTGCTAGGGGCCGTCTTGAACTTACTATGAGGTATGAGCAAAGCTCATTGTTGAAGATATCATGATGACTTCAAGATGAAGAACAATCAAAGCTTTGTTCCATTGCTTTGTTTTACCATGCATTTGTATAGACGTTTTCTATTGTGGATTTACTTCAAACCCCTTGATTGCTTATATAAAATTCCAAAATTTTTCTGCCTTTTTTGTTTCTGGTGTTGCCATTGTCCTTGGATTGTTCGCTTTTAGACTGACGGTTCGGTTCTCACTTACTTTATTAAACTAACCCTGGACCTTAACCCTCTTTGAAATTTTCAGAAACTTGACCGAAGCTGAAAGCAGAATCAAACTTTCGAAAGCTTTTTGGGCATCTACATGCGACAACAACAATTCTACTACAAAATTAAATACCAAAGTCCATTAAGATAGGAAGAGTTCGCATCGCAAACCACGACATCTTAGGGTCCTTTGTTTGCACCTAGACCAATATGAAAAATCAGAAAGCTTGCTTGCACATAGACAAATATTACAAATTAGAAAGCATATTTGCACTTAGACCAAAATGAAAAATCAGAAAGCTTTTTGCGCATTTGCAGGCTATATGCAACAATCTATAACAAAATTAAAATCCTAAATCCGAAAATGTAGGAGCGGTTTGCGTCGCAAGAATAATGGACAGTAATATTCCAACTTTTCTGCTTACAGAGTGTATGTTTCAAAGTTGATTCGTTACGGGAGACTAGCACTAATTATACAGATTTTCTCATGAGACGGTTATCTCCAAGACCGCCTTAATAATCAAGGCTTCAAACCATTTCCGTCTCAAACTACCATTAAACTATAAGCTCAAATGCATCGCTCAAATGACGGCTATTGACCAAATAAGATTTTCCCACAGGCTTAAATGATTTATCTAAAACTACATACAATCGGTAGTAAAATCGTTCATCTGGTGAATTACTGTCATGTTAAAATGCCTAGTTAATATTAATTTGGATGTATGAATACAGAAAAATACCAAAGTTGCACACACAAAAAAAAATAAATAAAAAACGCAAAAACAGTAAATTTTGTTATGCTGTACACGTGTTTCAATGAGTAACCTCTCATCAGCAGCATTATAATCAGATAATATTAAAAGCCATAATCCAAAAGTAGTCAAAAAATAAGTACACATTACCAAAAATTTCGAAATAGGAGGCCAAAACCAAGAAATCAAGAATAAGCAATTTACAACATTTTCTCACAGACTTCTATGTTAAACTGTTTTCCCCGGTTCAGCCATCTTTTATTTCTAATTTGTTTAGATATATAATATTTGATAGATGACCATCAAGTTACAAAGCTTAGTTAATATCAACTTGATATATGAAACGGTTTTCGAGAATTAACAATTTATTTTCAGCTAAGAACCAATGTAAAACTAAGATCTGCATTGCCATCATCTTGGATTTATGATCGGTACAAAAGATCATGCATTTGTTTAATTGCCATCATGAATGCATGACTGTCTAGTTAATAACACGTTGATGTATAAAATTGTTTTCAAGAATTACATATTTACAACATTTGCCATAATGTATTTTGTTAAATTATTACCCGCTGGTAGCCATTTTGGATTTGTGATCGCTACAAATATATTGAATTTATAAGATAACCATCATGTTACCATGCCTAGTTAATATAAACTTGATAAATGAAACGGTTTCCAAAATTTAGCATTTCTTTGATGACCATCATGTTACCATGAATGGTTTATATCAACTTGATTAGACTGACGGTTCGGTTTTCACTTACTTTGATGTATGAAAAATTTAATGTATGTCAAATATATGTACAAATTGTAGTTCTTAATAAGATGAAGACTTCTGCTATTCAAATTTGACCTCTACCTCAAAGCGTTCTTTGAAAAATAAGATAAAATGTTTCAATATACAAAAATTATACCAACAAAGGGCAATTACATTTGTATATTTTTTTCAAACTTTCCAGGTGGGTAGACCTTGACATGCTGATCATTTTTGCAAGTTGAAGTTGAACTCTCTCTGTAATAGTATTTCTAATAAAAAGTAAAAAATATCCCAATTTAGAAAATATTGCGTAAAAGGGGCAATAACTTAAACAACTGCAGTAGAATTCCGAAGGAACGAGGGAAGTGATGTTCATAAAAATCAAGTCCAAACACATGGCAAAAATGACAACAGAGAAAAACAAAGACAAAACAAGGACTTGAGACAGCCACATTGACAGGAAATTTAAAAAAAAGACAGTAAGCACCCATTGTGTGAACTCCCATGAAAACCGGGAGTGATATCAGGTGGTCCGGAAGAATATCGGCACCTGTCACACTATCAATGAGTCAATCAAAGGTTGAGTCAAAACCGTTTATGTCAAATCCATGAAGACGTGAAATGTGGCTGAAAATGTCAGTCTTCATTTGGGACACATCACATCTGATGTCATGATGACGGCCATAGAACTTCTGAAGGGATTCCCCGTGAGAGAGATGTACGCTCTATATACATTAAAGTAATGGTGTACTTGTTTTTGAGAGAATTTCTCATATGAATGCACTATCATTCTTTCAAATTTTGGCTTTTTAATTTTTTTGTAATTCAAAATTGTTTTTCTGACCACCTGTTTATTGTGCCCACGTCTCATGATTTTATTATGCCAAGTTTTCTTACAATTGGCTCGATGAGTGCCCTGTGGTTGTTAAAATGTTGTGATCGTCCACTACTAGTCTTTTTGTTGGGAAATTGATGACAGCGATTATAAGAACACTTTGCCAGTTAAGTTTATGTTTGTTGACGATCCCGCATCCATGGATCAAAGGAGAAAAGACATGGATGTAGCGTTGCTCAGCAATTAGCAATGAATACCACTCAAACCGCTGCTAGGGGCCGTCTTGAACTTGTTATGAGGTATGAGTAATGCTCATTGTTGAAGGCCTCATGGTGACTTCAAGATGAAGAACAACAATAAAAGCGTTGTTCCATTGCTGTGTTTTACCATGTATTTGTAGAGATTTTGTGTCATTTGCATTTACTCCATATCCCTTCATTGTTAAATTAATGAAAGTAACAAAGGCTTAAATCTCTGACTTAGCTGTTTTTGGGACAGTGTTTTTGCTCTTCTAAAAAATCATTGTATTAACTACATGCCCATCAGATTTCTTTTAACAAGAATTGTTTTGTAACTGATTAGATGTTAATCACGCAAATTTGAAAATGACATCTATCTTCTTTCCTCTGTTTGTCAACAAAACTATGTCCAAATCAAAGTTAAAACTTCACGATAATGACCAAACGTTTGATAAACAATTGCATTCCAAAGAATAAAAGGCTAAGCAAAAAAACACTTTCAATGATGGACAGAAATGTACCATGTAATTCTGTCATCACCTTATTTCATTTGGTGGTTCTTATACAAGATAAGCAAATCTGAAAATATGGTGTCCACGGTTGTTTCAGATGCATAGATGCGCAGCTTCTTTAATGACCTACCGTATCTTCAAATTACCGTGTTTTCATAGGTTCATATTCTTTTTTAAACTTATTGGTTGTATGGAAGTACACTGGCCTATCTTCAGCTGATAGATATTAGAGTTTTCAGAAATGAATTAATACTTGTCGCTATCATGATTCAGACAGTTATATATAGATATTTGAAATTCTCGTTATATATTCATTACCCTGCTCTCAATTACCCATCAAGATTAGGCTAATTATTCGTTTGTTCAGTAAATATTTGATAGTATTTTTGTTTTTTTACAAACCTTACATTGAAATGCATGTTGTTTTCATAATGTAAATAGAAGAATCCTGGATTACCCTTACACTTTCTTCTTTGTTTGTCTTATATAAGGCGCAAAAAGTATATACAATTTATCAGTTACATGATTCAATTGTAAATTTAATTATTGAATCAAAATAGTAAATAACTATTTTAGCAGAAATAGTTTCGGTTTATTCTTATCTGTAACTGCAAAAATAAATATATAAACATTTTCATAATGTCTGTTCAAAGATCTGGAAGAATTTTACTGTGTAATTATTGCCAAAAAAAAACAAAGCACTATAATTACCCCCATAAACTTTCACATGTACCGGAATACTTTCTCCCGTTCCAAAACAATTTTCAGCATAACAAATGTAAGATGACTCGTCGGTAAGGTCGACACGGTTGATCACCAGTGATGGAGAAGAAATATTTGATCCAGAAAACTTCCTGCCATCAATTATAATAATATTTGACTTTCCCTTCTTTGTCCAGTACACTTTTGTACAAGCTGGCTCTGCAGTAACCGTACATTTTAGAGTAACAGAAGTCTTAAACCGCGCCCTTTGATGGAACCGATCCATAATAACTATAGGTTTGTCTGAAAAGAAATTAAACTTTTTTAATAAAGAATGTCAGGGAAAGGGTATCAATAAAAAAAGATACACTAAGAAAAGAACTAAGAATAGGATTTTTAAGAAATGGGGTTTTAGATTTTTAAAAGGGAGTTATTACTCATTTAAGTCCAAAAAGTGTCATCAATGACAAAATTCGTTGCGTATTGTACTGGGGCAGGGGGTCCTGACATAAAAAACGAAACTTGCTTATCTTTTAGTAAGAAAACAGATATCAACACGTTGGTCACAATCTATTCTTTGTATAGACGGACTACTGATCTTTAAATGCAACCAATTTTCATTTCCATTAATTTCTTTAATGTCAAGTTTACTTTAAAATGGAAACAGTGAACGATATATGTTTTACTCAGTAAAAAAACTGCAAAAGTAATGATTTTAACGATGGTCATTTTTCTTCATCTTTGCAAGCGTTTTGAAAGAATTTCACTTGATAATACTGCAGAAACAGATCGGAAACAGGCAATTCTTAGTGAGATACATTTTATAATTCCTATTTTCTACAGAAATACCATTGAACAAAATTCGAAAAATATATTGTCCAAAGTGACGTGATTTATAAGACAAGTATTCTCTGCTTTTTTTCAAGTACTTTGTAAAGAATTTATGTTGCATCACAAATGTTTCATTGAATCGAATTTTATTTTATTCAACATCCCTGTAGACTTTCCTTTTTTGTCCTGTATATGACTCTTTTTTTGTCCTGTATATGACTCTTTAAAGGTAAATACAATTGATCACTTTACCGATCTAGACTTTTTCCTAGATTGATTCACTTACAGTGTGACAGGTGCTGTTAACAGAGAAGGTTATTACACTTCCGGAGCACCTGATGCTCTCATTCTCAAGGGATTTCACACTGTGAATGACTTGTTTTGAATGCTGTGTTTTTTATTTCTGTGCTTTGTAGTAATTGTCTAAAGTCAATGTTTTCTGTGTTCTCGTTTTTGGCCATTTTGGCCAGGTGATTGGACTTTTAATTTGTATCACTACTATCTATATTAACAATGAAGTAATATGGAGTAAATGCAAATGAGACAAAATCTCTGAAAAAACATGGTAATATTAGCAATGGAACAACGCTTTTATTGTTGTTCTTCATCTTGAAGTCACCATGATGCTTTCGACAATGAGTTTTACTCATTGCCATAGCAAGTTCAAGACGGTCCCTAGCACCGATTCCAAATTTTTGGTCCACCCATTTTATGTTTATAACGGCTAATATTGTCCAGTTCTGTTTTCGTTTACTGCTTGATCTGGTAGACAATAAGTAACGACGATTTTACATTGCCTATATATGTTTTCTCTGTAGAAGAGACATTTAAATAAGTGTACTTGTAAATTAATGTCTTTGTCTTTAGTAGTTGGTGCTGCAAATGAAATGTTGAAATATGACAGATACTTGAAAATGTTATATCTTTTGATATCCGTTCACTTGATCAACGCATGTCTTGTTGATTTCATCGGGTAAAAGGCTAGCGATTTAAAAGAAAATCGATTTATGCAAAATATGTCATGGCTTGTTAAATTTAGACGCATATAAATGCTGAAAAATCTAGACACATAAGCATATTTTATAATTTTTTAATTTGTTTGTCATATTTTTGTATTTGCACTTAATATGATATCATTCCAAACGTTTCAACCAAAAAAGTTTGTAACCTTTAATATCTTTAAAGTAGTACAATCCATGCTGCTCTTTATTGAAGGCCTCATGGTGACTTAAGCGATGTTCCATTTGCTTAAACTTTCCATTGTATATGTCGGATTTTTGTCCCATGTACATTTATTCCATATCCCTTTTTTGTTCATTTATGATGGAATGCAGCGTGGAGTCTGTAAAAAGATTCACCGTATTTGTGCTTGAGGTGTATGCTCTTTAATTTGTCAGTACTAGTGAGAATTTCTCATATCAATTTAAGTTAGGCTTTCTTGCTTTGTAAAAATAAAACTTTTTTTCTGGCCATTTGTATATATATTGCCCACATCTCCCGATTTAACTTGCCACGTTTTCTTACAATCAACTCGATGAGTGTCTTGTGATCGTTTATATGTTGTGATGTCTATTGGCCCCTTTGTCGGGCAACGGATGACAGTGTTTGTAAGAGTACTTTGCCCGATGTGTTGTGTTTGTTGAAAACTCCGCATCCATGACAAAAAGTGAAAATAAATAGATGTGGCGTTGTTCAACATTTAACAAGTCAAATCCGATCAAACCGGTTCTAGGGGCCGTCATGAAATTACTACGAGGTAGGAGTGTTTGCTCTTTGTTGAAGGCCTCATGGTGACTTAAGATGAAGTCCAACAATGAAACATTGTTCCATTTCCATAAACTTGCCATTTATTTATAGGAATTTTGTCTCGTGTCTCATTTTGTTCCATATCCCTTGCTTTGTTCATGTATGCTTTCGTCGGTTTTACATTTTAACAAAACTACAAATATTCAGTCTTGGAGAAATATCATAAATATTTTGGTTGAATTCAAGAATTTTTTTTTCTTGAAAACAAGAAATGGATTTAGTTCTCTTGATATAGGGTGCATTTTGTTTGGTATTTGTATTGTGATTGTATTAAATACGGAAGTTACTGTGAATTTAGTTTCAGCATATGGCCATTTCCAAAATTTATGTCTAAATCAAAACATTTGGAAATCCATTAACCGAAATATGTGTAAAAACTGACTGAAAACAAATAACCAATAGGATCTAAATAGGAAGTCAAAATCAGCTGAGGACAGAGCTATGCAAAAATCAGATACTTAATTTTCTTAAATTTTGATATTGTAAATTTTCATGGAAAATCGGTTTTCGGGCCAGCACTGTAGTACTTGATACTAGGTTGTTTAATTTTCTTGGTGACTGACAGTACACCAGCAGAGGCATCGGTCCAATGGTAATGAATAACATAATACCGAAGTATCTGTGAATTTGGAAATCCATAAACGGAAATATGTGTCAAAACTTTCAGAGAACAAATTACCAAATCGATTTTCGGGTCAAGCACTGAAGTACTGACCACTGGGTTGTTGAATACACTTGGATATTAACAGTCCACCTGTGGAGGCATTGTAAATTTGTTTGAAATGAAATATAAAAAGGAAGGTATTTGCACCATCACATTTTTTTTATTTTTAGACAATTAGAAAACAAGTTCGTTGGTCTGAACATTTCTTTTTAGAAAGGCAAATGCATAAGAAAGCAATGTACAAAATAAAACGTGATATATCTGATGCCATTTAAATATTTAAAAAAAAAACATAAATATCCTAGAATTTTTGCTGACACTTTTAAAACCTCGCAATACCTAAACAGAAAAAAGCCATTTCATTGTCGGTGATGATTTAGGCTTTATTCTCATACACAACTTCAAAAATCCATATCTAAGTATTTTCATATTAACTTTTCAAAGATTTGAGAGAATCTTAATTTGTAATTAGTGCCAAAAATAAAACAGTAAACCTACTCCCATAAACCTCCACATAAACTGGTTTACTTTCTCTGGTGCCGTAACGATTTTGAGCGTAACAGATGTAAGATGCCTCGTCGTTCAGGTCGACACTATTGATCACCAGTGAGGGATGAGTAATACTTGAGCCGGAAAACTTATTGCCATCAATTTCAATGCAATTTGCCTTTCCACCAACTATTTTTTCCCAGTATACTTTGGAACAAGCAGGATCGGCAGTAACTGTGCATTTCAGGGTAATAGAATTCTTAAACAACACGCTTTGGTTGGACAGATCAGTAATAACTCTAGGTATGTCTAAAAAAAATTATGTTTTTACATTAAGATATCTCACGGAAATGTGTCGAATCAATTAAATACAGAACACAATAATACTGCGTTATTTACCTTAGTATAAATTAAAATTCAGCTTGACAAACAAAATTTCAAATATTGAACATCTGTCAATCTATAGTAAATAGACATAAAAATTTAATAAACGCAAAACTATTTGCGTTGATATTTAGATAGGAAGTGAATGAGACGATTCACGAACATTCAGTCACTCGCTCACCGTTGCTAGGAGGTGTCTAGAACTTACTATGAGGTGTGACCAAAGCTCATTGCTGAAGGCCTCATGGTGACTTCAAGATGAAGAACACCAATATATTTGTCTGCTTATTATTGCTAAAAATTTTTGCTACATTTGTTCATTATACACCATTCTTGCAGTAGACGGGTTGTTCATTTTGTCGTTAAAATGCATGAACAAAAAAGGATGTGGAGTAAATGTACATGGGACAAAATCCCTATAAATACATGGTAAGATTTAGAAAATGGAACAACGCTTTCATTATTGATCTTCATGTTTAAGTCACCATGTGGCCTTTAACAAAGAGCAAATACTCCTACCTCAATGTAAGTTCAAGACGACCCCTAGCACCGGTTTTAGCAGAATTCACTTGCTACATGTTAATCAACGGCATATCCATGTATCATCTTTGTCATGGATGCGGGGTTAACATATCGGGCAAAGTACTCTTACAAACCCTGTATTGCTTGGTTTATGTTAAATAAAGAAAAGTCACAAATCTGGACTTCACCGATGATAGCAAATACTGATGCCATGGTTGTAATTATAAACCATACTGTGTTTGGAATGCACGCTTATCAATGATATAACGTAAAATCATGTATCTGATTCGACTAATCCTACAATCTATAAGATAAGGTCAACCGAGCAATCAAACTTGGGTATTTATGCATTGTGAAACCACTGCATCGTTAACCAGAGGTCCCCGAGAGTATTTGCTTACTTATTAGTCTGACTTGTCTGCCATGAAAATTATGCCTTGCATTTTATAGAAATTTAATAATTTTAACAAAATTTCAACTTCTAAAAAGCACTTAGGCTTCATTCCAAAGTGTGAACTTTCACTTCCTTAGCAGCAACATGTCTACCTCCCCAGCATACGGAATGTATATTCGACAGTTTATTCGTTACTGTAGGGCTTGCTGTTTATTCAATGACTTTGTGGTAAGAGCAAAAGTACTGTCACAAAATAATTGCATACCAACGCTATAACATGGCTACCTTTTTTTAACTTCAGGAAGTGTTTCAAAAAAATTAATGGTAAGGTTTGCAGGTTTTATTGATAAATATTCAGTTTCAATTTCTGCTTTTATTAAAGATGAATTTCTTTGGGGTATTTTTGTGTGAAGCTGTCCACTGATCTATCATAGATTGCATATGCTTCACATTGGTATGGTTTGTACACTAAACGTCAAAAATTGTATTTGGTGGCCTGGCTTGGCGTGGCTTGGTAACAAATGTTTCCTATACATGTACTATTCATACTCGTTTTTTGGATGCATCGTTAAACCTAATTTAAGACAAATAATTTTATTTATAAATTAATTTATAAATTGTTCTTAATTGTTCTGTGAGTATGTGGTCTCTTTGAATATTGTAGTTCGTCCAATGGATTCCCTTTCTGGTCTTTCCCTTTGAATATACTGCATATATTTGTTGTAATTTCTTTTCGGATTTTTTTTAAGTTAACCTTGATCTCAAAGTTTTTCTTAAATATTCGACAAAACGAATAAATTAAAAGAAACTTTCATTAAAAGGGCATCTACTCCAATAACGATTTTTCCTACAATTTGATCGTGAAAATGTTTTTGCAATTTGAACTTAATATTGTTTCAAATCAAATTTGTTATGACCACATTTAATACTAAA
>MJUU01040435.1:44055-122451 GCA_002080025.1 Modiolus philippinarum
GACGGACGACGGACGACGGACGCCAAGTGATGGCAAAAGCTCACCCTGGCATAGCCAGGTGAGCTAAAAAGGTGAAAGAAGATATTCATATTTAGTGATAGGTATAGATGGGGCATATTTTGTTAAACATCACACTGATTCACACAAAAAGTATAGAGAGGAGGATGTCATTGCAATGCTCGAATTCTTGATTGATAGGAAAAATGGAAGGATATGGAGTGAATGTACATGTGACAAAAACGCATACGATACATAGAAAAATCCAGTTTATCAAGGACAGGGCTTTTATTCCTGTCTACATCTTGATGTCGGCTGAAGGTCTTCAACTAGAGGTGAACAATATTCACCCCCTCAAGCGAGATCAAGAAGACCCCTAGCGTGCACTTAAGCGGTATTCTTGACAAAAATTATATCAAGGGCACTCCCTTGATCCCCACTCGCCATGGAGTGCAAACTTGGGCGATGCTCAGGGTTATCCAGCTGAAAGCACCAGGGTTACAAGAAGAGAATAAAAATTTTGAGCAACATCGACCGCAGCTAAAATATGTCATTGAAGCAACACATGTCGGAAGCGGTCAATAAGATAACATATTTGAGGAATTTGGAGGACAAGTTTTCCAGCAGACAATAGGGGTAACTATGGGGACTAATTGTGCGCCACTTTTAGCAGATTTGTTTCTTTATTCGTATGAAGCCAAGTTGATACAAGGGCTAGTTCAGAAAAAAGACAATAAGCTAGCCAAATCTTTTAATTTCAGTTTCCGTTATATAGATGATGTTCTTTCATTGAACAATCCTCAATTTAAGGAGAACCTTATATACCTAAATGAACTCGAAATTAAAGAGACCACTGATACACCATAATCAGGGTATGTTCAGTCACTGTTGCAATTGTCACTACAGAAGTTTTACGGTCGTCACCACGATTTGACAGACCATTACACTGTTTCTGTTTCACAAATGAGAACAGATATTTTTGGGTAGATCCAGATTTTGTTACCGGACTAAATAACACCGACTGTGACAAAACCGGACTTTTCACGGGCAGTGTGACGGATACCACGCGTGGAGCAGATCATGCTTACCCTTCCAGAGCACCTGATGATACCTCGGTTTTTATTGGGTTCACACTGCTAGTGCTTTAGTGCGGCGTTCTTGTTCATTTTTGTTTATTTGTTTTGTCTTTGTCATACTGTCTCTGTGAATTGCCGTGATATTGGATATATGATTTTAGAATCCCCCCCTTTCTTTTTTTTTTGCTTCGGTATTCGTTTGCCGATGTAGTAGAATAATTGTTGAAAATGAAACAATGGAAGTAATTATAATTTACTTAAGGATTATAACATATGCAATTACAATTTATATATGAGCATAACGAGTATACAACTGCAAAATATCTGTTTACCCTTTGCATTGAATACTGAAGCTAAAATTTTGTCAATCCCTTCGTATTCAGAAAAAACTGAGAAAATGAAAGTGCGGGGTCAGACTTTAATGATAACGCTGAAAGAATTAAGATTTGTTGGATTAATTTCAAATTATTAAACAAAATAATTTCTCTTGTGAAAATTCTCGGTATGAACAACTTTCGAATGCAAAGTATTTGTAGAGATTTTGTCTCATGTGCATTTTCTCCATATAACTTCATTGATTATTGCATGAAACTCGTTTGTATTATCATATAGAGTTTAAGATTGTTGAGTAATTTGTTCATGAATAGGTTAAATTATTTATAGCTCTCCAATTCTACGTTGTATTGAAATCATTGATTTATTGTCGGGTAACGTAAAGAAATCTGTATCTACAGTTTGACGTAAGTTTTCCACAAAAAGGGTACGAGGGGTTAAGTTCATAAATAAAACATAATGTAAAACATTTAAAGTTGATTTCAGTTTTACACATACCAGAGCAAGAATCGGCATCAAGAACTGTGAAATCAACTTTAACAGTTTCCGGTACATCTGTGCTGATTTTGCAGACTTCTACTATTTTTGTCAGGAAGGACCGTATAGCTGACTCCAGAAGTTGTCTGTCTCTAAGGATATTTTTGACCACTGAAGTATGCATCACAAGAGAACCAACATGAATAAATTCTACATGAAATTTCTGGCCTAAAATATGCAACTGTTGGTCCAGGGTTTCCTTGATCTTTTCATCCTGCCATGTGTCTGGGGTTACGAAACTCCATTTTACACGTATTATCTTGGAATCTGTTAATGTCAAAATTATGAATTAGATTCATTATTTTACCAAAATAACATTGTGAACAAATTGTATATAAATACTATACATATTACTCAATTTGATCCTTTAACTAACCAATAGAGTAAAATTGGTCTTCTCATTCTGTATTTGATTCTTACGGCTGCATTGCGATTGCTTATTCTCACTTTACATACTTTTTGCTAAGGATTTATATACGACTTTGAATAATTAAAAAACCAAAACAAAGTGCATTTACCTTATCATGATATATGTCACAATTTCTATTTTTATTACGGTTTCGTCAAATTTATTTGCGTTCCCTGGTGGATTGTGGCATGTGATTGTGGTTTACGGCCATTGTAGGCGTTTCCTGTTATCTTTCTTGTATTAATTACAAAATTCAAAATTTGTAATGAGGGCATCTATCAACCCAGTAGCAAGTACTTCGATTCTGGTCCGAACACCGATTTTATTTACATTTTATTTTTTTGTTTAGAACTAAGGAGAATCTCCCTCCTGAACATCTCAGTTTTAAGATAATTTTGACTTTTCTAATTAGATCCTTTTGTCGATTTGTTCCCTTTCAGCTTTTACACATGCATGTACATGTATTTTAATTGATGTTTGATTTAATCTGCACTGAAGAGACATAAGATGTCAAAATGGCCAGAAAAAAAATTCCTAACTTCAGTATGATGTTATTTCTTAAGCTATGGCAATATTTTGGTAGCATAGGCTATAATGATTGTAAACAACAGGTATTGATATAAATCTACGTTATTGTATCAGTTGCATTACCATAAATCATTCCCAGTTTTTTTATTTAAAAGCAATCAACATATTCCTAACTAAAGAAGTATCAATGAGAAAATAAATCAGAAGATGAACCTTGCCCATTGCACTTTCAGCATTATAAGCGTCATTAAAATCCTTGAGATTATTCGAAATTATATTTTGGCTCAACGTATTTATTTCTGTTAGTACATACGACATATGACCTTGAATCTTAAACTAAGAACCAAGCCAAAATCTGTAGGTGTCCTTTTTATACCTTTAGTATCCAGACAAACCATAGCGCAAATATCATGGACGGTTATGTCAAATCCGTGTAGACGTGAAATCTATCTGAAAATGTCCGATTTCATTTTGGACATACCCACGTCAAATCTGTCAATGATGTCATGGTGACGGCCATAGAATTTATGAAGGGATGAAAGTAACAAAGGCTGAACAAATCCCTGACTAAGCAGCTTTTTCGACAGTGTTTTTGCTCTATTCAAAAAATCACTGTATATACTACATGCTCGACAGTAACGAATCAACTGTGAAATGTACACTCCATAGGCTGGCGAACGAATCATTTGTAATGAATAAATTTCACCCAGGGAACAATCAAAGACAAACGAAGGCGGAAAAATGTAATATTCTGGTTGAGTGACATCTAACTATTAATTTCCGCTATTTGTTAGTGTAGTAATATTCTATTTATATACAATATATCATAGTTATGCGCTTTTCTAGAACATGTTCAGATCCTCAGAATTCCATGCCATGGTCAAACGTTCATCCTTGACACACAGGTAGTAAAATCAAGGCTTTCAAATACAAAAGTAAAAACAATTTAATGTTACGAGATTTTTGGGTATTTTTTGTATTCAATTCATTTACTAGTATTCATTTCAAACCCATTTGTACCTGAATTAAAAATTAATTCATAACCGCCGATGATTTTTGAGATTTACTTAAAGTGACAATCATTTTTGTTAATCTTTTATCCCAAGAAAAGGGTTCATAGAAAATAAACCAAAATAATTGACACCCATACGTAAATCGACTACGTCGAACAGCAATCAATTCTAATGTGACATTTCATGACCGAGACTGAATTTATGTGCAAATCAATTATTATGACTTTGTAAAGTCTGTTGTGACGCCGCCTATGTGCATGTGACCGAGGCTGAATTTATGTGCAAATCATATTATGACTGTAAAGTCTGTTGTGACGCCGCCTTTATGCATGTGACTGTTTGTCATGGTTGCGATTGGTAAGTATTCGGTTCCATATAAACATTATACACAAACCTTCAGCTTGGCTTAAAGAACTTCCTTCAGTTCCCATTCCATGAAATTCGATACCGAAAAACAATTCTTGCATTTTAATAAGCATGTCTGAAAGTTAAGATATGATACAGATAAAACAACTTTTTTATATACAATGAGATTAAACATGAAAAAGCAGCTTAATCTGTTATCAAAATAATTTCATAAACATAAAAAAGAAATACATATTTTATTTTTAGATAATAGATAATAGTGTTGCACGCAGCTGTCACCAACACATTATCATTCAATTTCACATCGTCAGTCGTTTAAAAGATTAATGTACTGAAGATTTGATTTTTAGTTGCTTAAAATTTGAATGTTTTATAACTTGAATTTAATATCTTCATTTTATTAAGAACTCTTGACGAATTTGTTATCATTAAAAACTTGATTTTTTTTCCAATAATTACCATAAAAAAGAAATTAAAAGAAAAAAGGGAAATGAAATCTTGATTGTATCTATGTTTTCTATAGGGTCTGTAAGTCTCGTCATGTGACCCACGAGAATCTACGCTAAACAGACAATTCGAAAACCTTTCCCGCCAAAACATGACGTCTGAGGATTATGACGTTCAAATTTTTGTTTGAAACGTCATGTGTCTTTGTTTAAAATGTAACTTCCGGGTACAGATCTTGATCCCGGAAGTTCCAAAATTTTACGAGACTTACAGGCCCTATTTTGAGGAGAAACAATGAAAGAACACAATATGACTGGTCACATCCAGAAGGATACTTTTATCGAAAAGACGTATTATTATATTTGTAAAAGCCTTCAATGAGGCCTTCAACAATGAGCTTTACTCATAACTAAAAGTAGGTTCAAGATGGCCCCTGGCATCGGTGAGAGTAGAATTTATTGCTAAATATCTAACAGCGCTACCTCCATGTTACTTTTTATGGATGTATGCGGGACATAAAATAATCTTTGAAGATGGCCCCTAGCATCGGTAAGAGTGGAATCTATTGCTAAATATCTAACAGCGCTACCTCCATGTTACTTTTTATGAATGTATGCGGGACATAAAATAATCATTGAAACACAGACCTCAATGTATATATAATAACACAAATAAGATGAAATAAACCTTCTATATTTTCCGTCGAGTGTTTTATTCTTTCTAATTTGTATTGCATGTTGCCATTGATTCTGTTTTGTTCTTCCAGCAAACTTTTCAAACATGTAAACTCCTAAAACAAAATTTAAGTTTTAAACACATATCTTGGTAAATCATAGAAATGCAAAAAAAAAATGGATGACAGGAAACACCTACAATGGCTGAAAATCCTAACTGCATGCCACAATCTGCTTAGGAACTACAACGGGAAAATGCCATAAAAGACAAATGACAAACGTAAACAACGATAGTAACTCGGGACAGCCGGACTTGGTACCGGTACTAGCAAAATCGGTTGGGTTAAACCTGTTTATGGGTACCTAAACCTCTCCTTTATCTGTCCCGTTTCCCTATAGTTGAATGAACATAAGAATAAAAATCAATACAGGTAGACTACTAACTCCATGACCACAATCTTGAAAGGAGAGAAAATGAAAATATATCATTTTGAAAGATGGTTCAAGGAGTGCTCGCCGCTGCACTGCCGGCTAACTCAAGAAGCCTAGTCATCTGATGGAACACTGTCGAATTACGGAAGAAAAATCAAACTCAAAACTTCCCGAATGGTTTGGTCAAGAATCATAGACATCGGCAGTATCAGTGAGAGGCAGGTATGTGGGTAAAACTTTAAGGTCACTAGATCTCAAAACTAATTTAATGGATGCGAGCAGAGTATCTTGTCGATATCCCCTATTACGTAATAACAAAATACGAAAATTACTGTTAATTGAATTTCTGCATATGCACATTTCGACAACTAAGGACAGAGCTATGCATGAGGGAAATTTTATATGATCCAGATATTGCAAGTTTCAATTAAGCTGGTTTTCGCGTCAGTACCGAAGAACTGACTACTGGGCTAGTGAATACCCTCAGGGACTAACAATCCACCAGCAGTGGTAGCAAATAACTAAATACCGAAGTTACCGTAAATATATTTTCTGCATATGCACATTTCGACAACTAATGTCTCATCAGTGCAGATCAAACCGAAACATTTGGAAGTCCATTAACAAAAAACATGTTAATGGTGATAGAGAACAAACAACCAAAATAATTCTAAATGGAATTAAAGGAAGTAAGTTACGTCCCAGCCTTTCTGGTTCTTGTATTGTTAACAACATTTCCGTAGAAACGAGGATTAGAAATTCCCTTCGTAATAAGCTGTTTGCGAGAAACGCCATACATAGATATTAAATGTTAATATCTATTATAAAACTTTTTAAATTCATTCAAAGAGTTATGAAATCTGTAACCCTCTTTATTCATTTAACTAACAGTCTGCATTCTATTTCACTTTGTTTAAGAGAATCCATGGGACTTGTTTTGCTTTAAAATAAGAATTAGAGTGAGTACCGATGAAAACCCAACATCTTATTCGTGCTTCGTTTTTATGGTATGTTATGGATCGATCTCTGCTGAGCGCCCAATCTAAATGTGGGCTATTTCAATTTTTTGAAAATGACACTTAGAAATCTTTCGTTTTTATTCGGTTTTCCAATTGTTTTGATATAATCTGCACTGATGAGACATATTGATGTTGAAATGGCCATATGCAGAAGATAAATTAACTGCAATTTTGGGTACTTGATTGAAAAAAAATTTACAATGAAAATAATCATTTTGGCTTGAACCATCTGCCTGTGATGAATTTTTCATCTGTTTTTATCAATTCAGATTCAGAGTCTGAGTCTTTTAATATAAAATTTTAAATTTTTGTTGAATTCAGTGGGATTCGAACCCCCTCTGTCAAGGTTCTACGGGTTTAAAAGTCTAGTACGCTACCACTGGACCACCACTTCCATGTTCAAATTTCGGTTAATTAATATACTTAAGTCTCGTATTACGAGTCAAAATAAATTTGTAGTTCTTTATATTTTACATCCCTTTGGACTCACACAGAGATGGCGGGAGCAGTGTAATCTGTCTGTAATATCTGTGCATTCGAAGAGCAGCCAAATCCCTCGGTGGGAAGGAATCTCGATATTCATGTCTCTAATTGTAACCCCGTTGGGTTCCAGCTGATTTTGGCTTTACATTTAGATCACTTTGGTTATTTGTTCTCAATCAGTTTTTAAATATCTTTGAGTTTATGGTCCTCCAAACGTTTAGATTTTATCTGCACTGATGAGACATAAGTTGTCGAAATGCGCATCTGCAGAAAGTAACTTCACAGTAACTTCGGTATTTAGTTATTATAGACCGTTACATTTAAATTTTTAGGCCCTGCATTAGCGTAAATATTCGCAAATCCGGGGAGATGGGCAAGTTTACACGTTGACTGAATTTATAGACAGCATATATATATATTACTGGAATCTTACTACTGAGGTTTCAAGAATGAAAGATCTTCTTAAACATTCCTGCGATTCGTTTGATTTTTCAACTTATATGGATAAACTAAGCCATTTCGTAGGTAAACATGAATCGAAACTTAAGAATAAGCAACACCGTAAATTCGAAAGAGACAACATCATTCGTGTTTTTCCAGCACAACAGCCAACGGAAGGCACTGAACGTCCGAAGAAACGTAAAAACAGACGTTTCAAAAAGAGGCAGACTACAACAGATAGCGGAATATCAACTGTTTTAAATCTGTCTGCCACTCCTCTCTCCAAAGCAGAAGAATCGATTCTCTCCAAGGGCCTTGGGTTTTGTCCTACTCCAATCACCTTAATGTAAGACAACTGAGGGACGATTTGAATGCTTTCTTCAGACGTTTACGACTAAAAGAAGATTTTGCACGGAAGCAGGAAGAGGAAGGTATATCAGAGCATTCCGATTCAGACTCCGAGTCTGAATCAATTAATCCATTCAAAAAGAAAAATTCTTGGACTCCAAGTGCAGTAAATCAAAAGCCTTGGAATTGTACATCGAAAAAGTCCAAGAAAAGGTGGAATACCAACTACCACAACGAAGACCTCCTATATCTAATTTATCAAAAAATGAAAAGGAGGCTATGCACAGATTAGAAAAGAGAGAGGATATTGTTATAAAAAAAGCCGACAAAAGTTCTACTGTAGTCGTAATGAATACCGACGACTATGTTGCCGAAGCAACCCGGCAACTATCAAAGCCTGAATTTTACAAAAAATTAAAAACAGATCCCACTAAAAAGCATAGTGAAGAAATTGTTTCAGCACTTAGGCTAATGGTAGAACAAGATGACTTAGATCAGGAAACTTTTGAATGTCTTCTTCCTGAAAACCCGAGAGCTGGCTTATTCTATCTTTTGCCAAAAATACACTAAGAAGGAATTCCTGGACGTCCAATAGTTAACTGCATTGGTCATCCAACAGAAAAAATTTCGAATTTTTTAGACTTTCATCTTCAACCTTTCGTTGAGAATTTGCACTCTTTCGTTAAAGACACAACCGATTACATAAATAAAACACCGACTGAAAACCTCCCACAAAACACCCTTTTAGTAACTCTAGATGTTACTTCACTGTATACCAACATTCCACACGAAGAGGGCATAGAAGCCTGCCGCAAAGTTTGGGAAGGTAGAGCAATACAATCACCTTCTACCGAATCGCTAGTCAGTCTTTTAGATCTTGTACTGAAACGTAACAACTTTGTTTTCAATAACGACAATTTCCTTCAGGTTAATGGAACAGCAATGGGTACTAAAGTAGCACCATCATATGCAAATATATTCATGGGAAATTTAGAAAAACGTATGCTCCAAGAAGCACCCTACAAACCCTTTAGTTGGTTGCTCTTCATTGATGATATCGGAATGAAATGGACTGACACAAGACAACACCTTGATGAATTTGTTGAATTCATCAATAATTTTCATCCGTCCATAAAATTTACAGTCAACATATCTGAAACAACAAATGTCTTTCTGGACACGACCTCAACACTTGTTGATGGACAAATTCATTTTGATTTACACACTAAACCGACAGATTCACACGCCTACCTGCTCCCTAGTAGCTGTCATCCTAGACACTGTGTAAATGCGATCCCACACGGACTTTCTACCCGTATACGTCGAATCTGTTCACAAGAAGAGACATTTAAACATAGGAGCAGAGAATTAACCCAACATCTTGTTAAGAGGGGTTATAAGGAAAAGCAAGTCAGAAAAACTATTCAAAAGGTCTCCTCAATTGACCGAAAGGAACTGTTACAATATCGGGAAAGAAAGAGAGAGAATTTACGTACCCCCCTGGTAGCTACCTTCCACCCACAGCTACCCCATTTGTCTGCTATTACCCGTGAATTTATGCCAATTCTTCATGCGTCAACTAAAATGAAAAAAGTGTTTCCTGAACCTCCGCTAATATCATTCTGTCGACCCAAAAATCTGAAGGTTATTCTCGTTAGAGCCTAACTACCATCACCTGAAAATTGACAATTTAAAACATGTCCCGACAAACGTTGTCTTCTGTGCAAGTTTAGTTCTTCTACCAAAACCTTTAAGAGCACAGCAACCGGAGACACATACAAAATATATACCAATTTATCCTGCAAGTCAGATAATGTCATCTATCTCATCACTTGCTCCTTTTGCCAACAACAGTATGTGGGTGAAACGAAAAATTCACTCAACATTCGTATCAACTTGCACCGTGACCACATTCGGAAAAAAGAATGATCACAGGCCGCTGCTTTACATTTCAATTCCCCCGATCATGACTGGAAACATATGCAAGTAGTACCAATTGACCAAAATCGATCGTGAACAGACACACAGAGGCATGCCAAAGAAAAATTCTGGATAGAAAAGCTAAAATCGAGTTTGAATATAAAAATTTAAAATATAGTTTTACTAAAAATCCTGCCCCTACCCATTTTTCCCTTTCTTTTTTGAACTGATTGACTTGCTCATGTCCTGACATGGCTGAACTTTTGCTTGTTGAGCGTTAAACAAAATTTTGTAACAGTATTGTTCATAAAATCTATGTACGCATACTGACAAAAATTTTTCCCCTTCTCATGTTACATCTGTAAACAACAGCATCCAACATGTAGCTCTCGACACTTTGTATAAACATTTGTAGTTTAGCCTTTGTATATAGCTTTTGTTTGATTGTATTTTTTACCTATTTATTGTGTTTTGAAGAAGAGACGGACAGGTCTCGAAATAACAACTGTTATTTTATTTGTGTCATTCACTTTGTTTATTATGTTGTCTATATATATATATATATATATAGTGTAATTATATTCTTGTTGGTAGGGGAAAACAATGTCACCTTTGGAGATAAAATTACCTTCAATAACAAATCCTCTAAAGCTAACTTTCAAAGTCTCTTCTTATTGATTAACTTTAATATACAATTTCTACATGTATATACTTGGCAAAAAAAGTTCAGGATCATATTCATTTAAAATCAAGTATCTTTATTTTCGTCACAAACCATAAGCAGAACCACTGATCTGATCGACATGAAACTTATCATAGTGCATACACGTACCATAGTGACCATTTTCTACAATTTTCAAGTTTTGCAAATCATGCTTTTGACATTTATATCGTGTTGTTCAATCATTTGACTGTCTTCGTGCTTTGATTCATTAAGCATTGTTGAAAATTGTCAAAGAAAAGAAGCATTCACATGAGGGTACCCATTTTATCCAATAGACGACCTTTCACTTTTGCTTGGGCCATTTTCATAATTTGGAAGGGTACGGTTCAGTGATAAAACATTTTGACTTAACAGCATCGTTTGGAACATCAAGCAATGAAAGGCTTCAGTACATCGATATCTGAATAAAATTTTATTTCATTTCAAGACAGATAATTTTTGGTGGTAAAATGCAAATTTCGGTGATTTGTGTTATTCAAGGAAACATGACAAGGCGGAAAACTGATCCCATAGACTTTTTAAGCGTCTAAGTTGAAAATCTCAAAAACAACAGACGTGACGTTCAAAGACTGATAGCTTATAGTATGATTAAATCAAATTAAACTGCGTTGTAAAACTTGATAAATTTGTAACCGGAGTCAAATTATTAGATTCCACGTCTTCTAGAGGTATTCATGTAACATTTCAACTTGAAATGTTATATTAGACAACAAACAATAATACCTCTTTCGTTGTTTCTCCCAAACATTCGATTCTCTTCATGACTTCTTTTTGATCTACAGTCATATGCTTCAGTGACTTGATCACTTTCCTCTCTCTTCTTTCATAAGGAATGCCGCCTACCTCCCTGGCAATAGCTAACACAGCAATCTCTATTTTCGACCACTTATCATTAAATTCTATTTCTGTTATTTTCCCACGATTATTGTGATGTGCTAATTCGTTCCGAATATCCCGAATGGTTTCTAGATCTTTTTTAATATTTTGGAATATTGAGTTTGAACATGTTTTTATCAAACAGTGAATTACGCCTATATCTAAATTTTCAATTCTTATTCCTGGAATAGCAAAAACTTTGCAAAGACAATGTTGAATAACCTCTTGTCTGTTATTAGTTTTTACATGTCCTGTTACCCCTGCACAGTCTAATTTGTAGAGAGTCTTCATTTGTTTCTCATTTAGGACGTTTCGTTTGTTCGATGCAGCAAGGGAGGCCGGACCTATACATCCGCAACACGGTATTGTCGGTATCCAACGATGGAACATCTCGTGTTTGTGATTATTCAAGAATGGTTCAAACTCGGTATTGTTTAGTACACACGCATCAAAGAAGTAGCTTAGGACATCCATTGCACCTCCAATACAAAACGAAAATAAACGTAAATAAAACAGTTTCTCTTCTTCCATATTTGATTGTTTTTTGTTTTCTGTAGTCTCATTCGGTATATGCTTCCCTAATCTGTAAAATATACTTTGTATTTTTCAATGAATGTATTAAAAACATTTAAATAACTAATTACTATTCTCACAAGATAAAGAATACCTTACTCATACACAGGATTGTTCAAAGACAATGACAACATCGAAAATACAGATCTCGGTCAGGTCCGGTTTCAATGTTGAACATAAGTCCAGGCCGATAAGTGATAAGTTTTAAACAAAAGAAACAAAAAGGTCTACTTAGATTGTTTTCCGTAGTTGCAAATTCCAAAAAGTTGTTTCTAACTAGAAAATTCAAAGATTTTTTTAAATCGTGTATTTCATTAGGGTAAAGAAATAATGTAAAAGGTCGCCGATTGATTTTAAAGTTTGTAATTAGTGCATAAATTGCGGTTTAAGTGGACTGAAGTGGGTGTCTATCATTTAAGATGAATCAAATATACATCTCCGATTTTCTCAAAAATTAACATACTGATTAAAAAAGAATTGATCAATATATGTGCAAAATTTCATTTCCGCCCTTCCACACAATTTTCCAGAATTAAACCCCAAAGTTAGTGGATTCTGGTACAATACTGGCCTTTTTTTTTAAATGAAATGAATTTACCTATATACGTCATGATTACAACTTAGAGTAAGAGGCCCATTCAGGTAATCGTAATCTGATTTTTGTCTATAGTTTGTTTTATAATGTATTGAATGGAGCAGTAAACATTCGACTATCATTCCAAATAAATATTTAGATACAGAAATCTCGAAACCTTCCCATTAATTTCGTATAATTTTACCATAATGGGGTATATTGGTCCCTGTGGGTGCCTCGGCAGTGTTTATAGATAACATTTACCGCCAAATAATAAACACAATGGAAACTACCACCCTCTCTTATACCTTGGTAACGTATCTGTCATTTTGGATCTTGGAAATATAAATCTTTGAAATCAATTATTTCATATTTCCCCTTAAAGATTAATCCTTTGGCTATCTTTTGATACAGAAATTGTGTCCGCCCCCGGTCATTTTTATTTTGCCTTTTAATAGTATTTTATTGTTGCCAGGTTAATTTTTGTATGGTCGCAGTGAAGGCATTTGACATCACTTATAAACAATTTAACGTGCAATAGCAGACCAATTTTTAACTTTTACGGTTAGGGTTGGGGTTAGGGTTTTGTAAATGCTTTTGTTGATCGAATGTATCGTTCCTTTGTAATTTATATACACGAACCAGCTTAATAAACAGCTGTTACAATGCACCATCAACAGACGGGGTGTTTCTAAGATATGGTTGATGAAGTAGACACATTCCCTATTAGCATGTTTAGAAGAGAGATAATTTCACACAATGACTTTTCGGACTGAGTCACCTTCCATGATTGTTCAAAACCGCATTCAAAATTAGCTCCATAATCGAAATAATAAAGTATTCTTTGCATTTATGCATTAAAGAGGTAGAGGTTATCTGATATCATTTTTCTATACATATTGATTCGTGCTAATGCGTTTTTAGAGCTTCCAAGAAATTTGAAGAAATACAGCTGATATTGCTCTAAGGCATAAGATTGGCCCAACGATTGGACAAAAAAAAAGATAAAAAATAATTTCTGTGAAGGTTTTTACACCAGAATTGTATTTTTAACTAATATATGTTTTAGAAAAAAAAACTGCTTCACTGTACTGAAATAAGCTCATTTCTTTAGACCATGTATATGGCTTTATAATAATACACGTTGATCCGATGGAAAAAGTGAAAAGGGATCTTCAAACTTAGTTAAACCCTGCCTTTCATTCGGAACCAAGTTAATAATTATACAGGATAAAACTAATTTAATAAGAAGTATGCATGCTAATTGTCAAGCTGCTTCCGCAAGGCATAAACGAAAATTTGTATATTTAAGTGAAAATCCGGTGTATTTCTCATATTCTTTTTTTTTCTCGTACACCATAATTTTATTGATTCACATTGTGCAAAATACATCTTCATAAACATTTAAATTCCCGATTTATGTGATTTTTATTTTATTTATTTAACATCTCGAATGAGCTTTTTTTTACCTGATAATGTGCCAAATAAGGTATAAGTAAACACGATTTAGTTTAGTAAGTAGATTATATTTATCTTGTTAAATCTTTCTTGTCTGTTTAATCTGATGTAAAAATTTGTCTTTGTTTATTTGAAACAATATATATCATTGATCATCATGATTTTGTAACATTTAGAAAAGAGTTCTTCCCTCGATATGTTTAAAGAGCTCATATAACTATCTTGTATAGGTTACACCTATACAGAGGTGATGTTCATTATATGAATGTAACAATAAGCTGCCTTAATTTAACAGTTACATATATCTTTGGTTTTACAGGCCTGTGTTTGCTGCAATGTTGGTCTTGTTAAGGTTCGTAGTAGGTTGTAGGCCATGGGCTGAAATCACTTTCCGTGCATCCCCACTTATGACGCAGACCTATTTTTTCAGTCTTTTGGTATCCCTTCTTCAAAATAAAACATGTTTGCAAAAATATTACCTGCACGCATAGACATTATAGGGCCACTTTTATAGTACACCGTGCAAAATTCTTGTATTTTAGTTTTATTCTAATTTCATCTTTTAATCTCTATAATGTTTATGTAGATAAGTTAGATGTACTGAAATTTGGTAATGAATTGAAGTTAATTTATTATACTTCACAATGAACACAAGTTTGGCCACCTTACACCATTTTTATTATCTGGGGATACAAAAAATGTACCCCTCACCTGCAAAAAATTGCGAAAATGACAATTTATATGTTGTCAATTCCTTTCAGATAAATAAATCTTGTCATTTGATCTAGTTTTATGCCTAATTTTCCAATTGTGATGCAATGTTGAAAAATAAGACCATAAAAGTCCTTAGAATTTTGATTTTAGTATATTTTTTTAAACAACGGCCGTAGAATACACAAGGATCAAAGGAATGCAATTTTTTATAAAAATCGAAGTCCAAAGACATGACCAAAACGAGGACACAGAAAACAATGACGTTAGACAGATACACAGGACAGAAATAGAAATCGCAATATTCAAAACAGGCCGTCACAGTGTGAACTCCAGTAAAACTGAAAGTGACATCAGGTACTTCGGAAGGGTAAACATGCCCTGCACTGTTTAGAGAATCCGTCACACTGTAAGTGAGTCAATCGAGGAAAATATCAAAATTCGGTAGTAAAATCATTGAATTAGTCAAATCATTGAAATAGTCAAATCTTTTGAAAGATGAAAACTTTAGGATTTTTAAATATTTTCACAATTTCGACTTTCTTACTTTTGGATAGTAAAATCTTTAGCTTCAGACTTTTTGTGGGATCATACATGCCAAAATAGCACCCCTCTCCCTTAACATTAAGGTAAAACTTAAAATATTCAGGCTCAAAATGATAAAAAGATAATGTCTACTGCAAATTCTGTGTGTATTTCACTGTAGCTGACATGCAGAAGACCATTTAAGTGCTTTCAAACTTTTAAGAGGTCTCTATTTGGCCTTTTTGCTCGAATTTTTATGAAAAGTGGGGATTTTCCGTTTTTCAGAATTATTGTTGTTTTTACTAAGAGATTTCAATACTTCACGAATCTAATATATAACTTGAAAATGTAAATGAAATATCGTTTCATTATATATATGCTATAAAAATATGCTTTTAAACATTTTTGACTGACCAAACTATGCAAACATATTACCCCCATATTTTATACCTCGCTATCGCTTTTTATAAAATAAAGACAAATTTAAGGTCTGACCATGTTCTTATTCGCATACAGCCCAAGTGCAATAATCTTTTTCGATTTTCATATTATTAAATAGTGAATGAAAGGATATGGAGTAAATGCACATGAGACAAAGTGTCTAAAAATACATGGTAAAAACAAGCAAAGGAACAACGTTTTTATTGTCGTTCTTCATCTTAAAGTCACCATGAGGCCCTCAACAATGAGCTTTATTAAGTTTATTTTGCACAACTTTGCAGAAAATGAAATATGCAATTGTGCGTAAAAGATTATTTGATGTTCTGCAACACGTGCATACTTGTATATTAAACTTGGATCATATAGGTTTGTTTACAAAGCAAAAGAAGAGCCACATATTAGAATATGTGTATTCAGGTGGTGTGTGTATGTACATTGGCATTATGAACAATTCAGTAATTAAAAACAATGATGATTTTGATAATAATATTGAGTAAATAAAATGTGAAACTTTACATTACAAATATTCTTTTTGTTTAAAAAAAAAATGTTGGAATCAGAGCATAGCTGTGTTTTCTGTCACATTAAACACTCCTTTTTCTATACCGAATTTAAAGACAACTTATTTATCGCTTAGAACAATTTATTGGCATATCTGCAGCTATATCCTCCAGAAATATTTAACGATTAACAGTGTACTTTGGACAAATCTTAAATGTTGAAAATTCCTATTTTTCATCAATTTTGGGAAAAATATTGAGTTGAATTCGACAAATGGCTGTTAAAATACCAAATCATGTTGTAATTCATGCAACATTGTCATATACAACACACATTTTGCGTGTTCTGGTTATTTTAATGCGAACACAGACAAAAATTGACAATTTTAGGGAAAATTTGTTTGAGTAGGGGTAAGATTTTCGGTGTTTACAGTCACATTAAATGCTCCATCTTTTTCTAAACTGAATTTAAAGGCAACTTTTTTTTATCGCTAAGAACAATCAATTGGCATATACGCAGATATATATCCTCTAGGTTTGACATATAACGATTTAACACTGAACTTTTGACACATCTGAAATGTTGAAGATTCCCATTTTTCATTAATACAAATAAATACAAATAATACCGAAGTTGCATAAAAAGCACTAAATTTAGTTATTCTGTACACTTGTTTCAAGGAGTAACCTCTCATCATTAATTTTAGGCAAACTATTTAGTTCAAGTCGACAAATGGTTGTTAAAATACTTAATCATGAAGTAATTCATACAACATCAATAGCGCAATTTTTTGCGTGTCCTGCTTATTTTTATGCGAATATACATTAAACACTCCTTGTTTTTTTAAACAATATTGTAAGAAAACTTAGGTATCTCATAGAACAATAATTGACATATCTGCAGATATATCCTCCAGATTTGACATATATTACGATTATATAGTGCACTTTGGACAAATCTGATATGTTGAAAATTCCCATTTTTCATCAATTTCGGGCAAAATATTGAGTAAAAAGCATCAGATGCCTGTTAAAATTCAAAATATTATTATAATTTGCACACTATTGTCATTTACAGCACACAGTTTGCGTGTTCTGGTTATTTTTTTTTTGCAAACATGGACAAAAAATTGATAATTTAGAGTAAATTTGTTGGGGTAGGGGCCAGTTTTATGGACGCAAGACGTTTATATTACTTCAAAATTGCTATAATTTATACTATTTGTACTCTATAAACCATTGAACTTACACAATTTCGAGAAAAATCTTAAAATTTACGTGAACATTTTTTAAGGAGTTGGGGTATTTTTTTTCAATTTTATAACGTATTGGGTATAGAAATGGTACTTATGTAGTATGAATGTTACATACAATATATAAGTCGATGAAAGGCTTAAAAGAATATATTAACTTGATGATCTTTAACTGATAAATATTGATTTGATCTGTATGAAGGCATATTTTCCCCCTACTTATCAATTAATTTAATACTCTTGTTAGATATTTATATCGACATGTCAGATGCTATGGGTACTTGTCAGATAAATGTAACAACGACATTCTCAATATCTTGTTAATTGACCAGTAATATTTGTCCCCAGGTCGACATATTAAATAAGTGGACATGAATAATAGTAACTTTATTTGCAAATTGCATCCCTGGGGTCAAGCAAAACATAAATGCTAACATGACGGCCTTCTTTCGCTTTGGAAACAAAGCTATGCTCTAATTCCAGCAATATTTTTTTTGCACACGCGTATGATTTTTACAAAAGGGCATTCATCTACTGCATTTTTGTGCAGAATAAACTTTTAAATAATGTATCATCCTAAAACAAAGCCGCATCAAATAATGGCAATAGAAATTTACAACAGTTACTGAATTAAAGACTCGGAACTGAAATTGACATAACCGTAACCTAGCAACGAGTGTCTTCTTGTTATGAAATCTAATCTATGTAACATATCTTATTCTACAATTTAAAAATATATTTTTTATTTGTTAACGTTAATAAAATTAAAAATATGTGTTTTATTCCTTTTCTTTTCTCTTTTTTGCTTCTAATACAACTTAACTAAGCAGCCAAATAAATGAGAAAAACTCACATTTAAACCCGATTCGATTTTAAAATTTTTTATAACATATTATTTGCATTAAGGAGGTTCGCTCCTCATGTTTTTGGATTTCTGTCAGATTTTCGGAATCCTCGGGTTTTATCCATTTAAAAGCATTATACTTTTTTGCCCATTGACCCCCTTATTTTTTTCCATATTTTCATTTTATACATCTTTTTGAGCATTTTGTAAAAATTTCATTAAATTCTATTTATTCTGTCACATTCATTCATGGTCAAACAGTGCTAATGTTAATCCTATGAAGAATCAGAGGAGTTCGGTTTCCCGCCAAATTTTCAATCACCTAAATCTCAAAAACTAGATCATCAACCTATCAATTTTTTTCACTGAAATTGTTTCTTTTTTAATTTTCTAACATAAAATCATGTTTATTTGAAATCCTATTCATTTTCAAATGGAGTAGCGAACCCCCTTAACTCATAAGCTTATGAGCAACTTGTATTAAATAAAGTAATGAATATAGATTTCTCTATGTGAACTTAGGTGTTTTTTGTATGCAGTTTTCTGACATCTTTTATTTCTTGTGTCAAACCTAATATTGTCCTCTAAGAGTCGCTGCAAATTTTCAGAACGCTTAAAAATGAGAATTAAAACATGGTATCGCTCGGTATAAAATATTGACAAATATAAGGTCTGACCATGTTCTTATTTGCATAGAGCCCGCTTGCAATAATCTATTTCTTAATTCTAATATGACGGTCTTCTTTTGCTTTGGAAACAAAGCTTTGCTCTAATTCCAACAATATTTTTCAGCACATGTGTATATTTTTTTTTACAAAGTACAGTTTCAAATTGTAATCACTCAATATTATCATCAAAATTATCATTTTTTGATTACTGAATTCCTCATTTTGCCAATGTATACTCTCACCGAGAATTCTAATATGAGGCTCTTCTTTTGCTTTGTAAACAAACCTATGCTTTAAATTCAATATGCACATATGTACGTAATGTATGTACACCTTGCATATTTCATTTTCTGCATTTTTGTACAAAATAAACTTTTAAATAATGAATCACCTAAATATTGACATAACCGTTACCCACCAACAAGTGTCTTCTTGTTTTGAAATCTTATCTATGTTGCATTTAATGCTCTACAATTTTATAAATTTAACGTTAATGAAATTATATATATATATCAGTTTTATTCCTTTTTTTTTCTTCAAATAAAAATAAACTAAGCAGTCATATAAATCAAAAATGCAATCAGCTTTCACTTATACCCGCTTTGATTTTATAATATCCGTATTATATATTTTGTAACAGATTATTTGTATTAATTCATAACTCATGTGCAACTTGTTTTAATCAAATGGTGAATATAGATTTTTCTATGTCAATACGTGTTTTTGCGTGCAGTTTTCCCGACATATTTTAGTTTTAGTGTCAAATCCTAAATTACTCCCTTAGAGCCGCTTCGAATTTTCAAAAACGTTTGTTGGATATATTAGAATCGAAATAGATTATTGTAATTGGGCTCTATTCGAATGAGAGGATGTTCAAACCTTACATTTGTCTTTATTTTATATCTCGCTATCGCTCCGGATAAAATATTGACAAATATAAATTATGACCATGTTCTATTTCGCATAAAGCCCGCTTTTAATAATCTGTTTCTTAAGTAATACAGAATACATACACATACAAACAACAATAAAAGTACAATTAAGTCTTTAACTCAAATGAATTCTCCAAGACCGATGTAGACCCTATAGTATTCATGAAGATTCTTTTAAAAAGATACAAATTACTGGTAAAAGGTGACAAGGAAATTAAGTTTTTTAAATGAAGATAGGTTTTCGAATGTTGGTAAAATAAAATTTATCATTTCTTGTAATTTACTTTAAAATTCAGTAGAAACTACTTTGTTAAAACTCTGGGACAGTCTTTGTTTAGGAGGGATATGTTTTATAGCGACCAGTTTCTATCTTTCAAGAATTGACACTAATACGAAATTTGGTTAATATTTGTCTGTATTTAAAATTTGTTAAGTCAGATAAGTATTTCCCGGGACCCATATTAATTTTTAGTTCACTTTACAAAAATAATTTTGATTCATCTGAATATGAGGAAAGTTTTTTCTTTGAATAGAAAAAAGGATATGGGGTGAATGTACATGTGACAAAAACATAGAAAAATTTCACAGTATCAAGGACTGGGCTTTTATTCCTGTCTACATTTTGATGTCGCCTGGGGGTCTTCAGTTGGTTTTATGGTTTTCTGTAACGGTTTTGTTAAGTTTTACTTCTAAGGATTTTTTACTTTTTCAAAAGTTTTATTAAAATTTACCTAGTTTCCAGTATTAAGATCAAACACTTTGAAACGATTACTGGCAATAGAATACCAAGAATAAACACCTTCCTCATGAATTTTTTTTTACTTTTAATGCCTCAGTAACAAGTGAATTGATATCATATACAGTAGAATTTAATTACTTGAGTTTTTATAAAAAGAGATAATGGGATACGACTTTTTATGTATTTGATACAATATTACTAGCTGTTTTCTTGAGTCATAAAATTAATTTGCAAAATTTTAGTAAGAATTCTTTCATAACATAATATGACATAGCATAATAATCGAAAGTAGACATTGATAGTATCAAGTCGACATCATTATCTGACAGATTCATCAATCCAGCGAGTCGTTAAAGCCATCTGACAGGTCAACATACTATCCGGGATGTCAACTTTATTGTTTGACAAGTAGACAATATATGCGTTGTTCTACCGCTTGGTTTTCCAGTGCATTTGTAGAGACTTTGCCTCTTGTGCAATATTCTTTTGTTGATAATATAACATACGTATATCGACATGTAAAATAATTTATGAACTTGTTAGTTAATTATGTAATTTGATATTATTTTAAGTTTTTGCATATTTTTGTTGACTTGTCGAAATTATACTGACATACCCGGATACTCATGTCTATTTTCCAGATAATTATGCTAATATACAAGATAAATTGTTTACTCCTGGGCGTCATTATCAGGTTTTTTTTATCCAGGTACTAGTATATTGTCTGAAATGTCGAATTAATTATATACAAGTCAGCATTTCTATCTGTCATGACGATAAATATAGTATAAGTCAACAAGTTTGAGAAGAATAAATACAGCACTTTGAATTTACCTTTTGTTTTCGATTCCATAGCCTGTTTTTCCTCTGTAGCTTCTGTGTATCTCTTTCAATTAATTATCTTTAAAATGATTTGATTAGATTTACACTAAAAGGCATATTGATAAGTAGTCGAAATACACATCTGAAGAAATTGAATCTACAGTTATCCCGATACTTAGTAATTTGTCACCAATAACGAAATGCTTTGGTAGTTTCCGACAGTATGTATCAACTCAGTATCTAGTCAACCGAATTGGTATACTGGCCAAAATTGATAGCTTGCAGTATCTATAAATCGAAAGAAAAAAACTGCTACTCAGCAGAGTATTAAATTTTGCTTTGAAATAATGAAGAAATAATTATATTCTACATTTAGATAAAAATCATTATTTTGAAGACTGGTATAATGCGTGGTTACTTAATTGCGTTTATTAGAATACAGAATATTGCTTCGTTTCGAAATATAAGTCATTCAAGAAAATATTGACCGCACATCTTTATTAAAAAACATCAAGAAGCTCTTGTAGGGTAACAGTAAGATTGTTAAACATTTGATCGTAGCTTGCTACTATAGACATTTCCCCATATAACTAGCGATACAGGCTGAAAATACTTATACAATACATAACAATGAGGGAAGAAATAAATACATTAAATCGTGATACAATATATTTCCATTTAAATTATATATCAATGCCATTGGTGTCAATTGAAAAACCGCGAACCGTGGCAATTAGATATTAAAAAAGATATTTTGTTGATTAATCTATTTAGATACGAACTAAATGTTTAATTTTGTACAATGAATTCTGAAATGAAATAACGAAATACCAAAAACTGAAAAAAATGTCTTTGATAGATGGTCATTCCGAAAACGTGTGTGAAAATATTTGGAAACAATAAGGAAGTTTTTCAATGACAATGAAAACACAACCTTAGACTTGACAAGAAAATCAGTTTAAGATAAAGTTTTAGAGGAATGTACCCCTTAAACTTAAAAAAATTCTCTACATTATAGATATTTATAACTTATCCATCACATTAATGTAAGATACTACTTAGTACAGGTTGATTGATACAAAACATCGGCAGTAGAATACGCAAGGAACAATGAGTAGAATCTACAAAAATCGAAGTTTAAAGACATGACCAAATCAAGGACACAGAAAACAATAACGTTAGACAGATACAAAGCACAGAAATAGAAATCACAACATTCAAAACCAAGGCACTAATAGTGTGAACTCCAGTGAGAGAGTGACATCAGGTGCTCCGGATGGAGAAATATATCCTGCCCTGTAAACAGCACCCGTCTCACTGTAAGTGAGTCAATCTAGGAAAATTTCAAAATCGGTTGTCCAATCTGGGAAGACGTGTCATATCTTTGAATGATGTTATGGTGACGGCCATAGAATTTCTTTGGGATTCTTGACTTTACAGCTTTTGGGACAGTGTTTTTGCTCTGTCCAAAGAATCACTGTACAAACTACATGCTCGACACAAACGAATCAATTGTGAAATGTTCACTCAATAGGCTGGAGAGATCGGTGTATTGCTGCTAAGAAATGGAAAGTTCACAATTCACCACGCTTGTCATATAGCTGAGATTTCAAACGTCTATCTTTTCCTCAATATCCAACACAAGATCCAGGTACGAAGCTGAAATAGGTGTATCAGTTGTTTCTTTAATTTCAAGCTCATTAGGATAGATCTGATGTAAATATTTCTTAAATTTAGTATTACTTCGAGAAATTACATCATCTATGTAGCGGAAGCTGAAATAAAGGACTTGGCTGATAGGAAAGGTTGTATCACCACAATGTGATAAAACAAAAGCACATACTCCAGCATGTAACCATGTCAACAAAAGAACAATATCACGGCTTGCATGTTCCTCTATCTAAGCTTCAAAATAATGTAATGTCGCTTGAATTAAAGTACTAATAATTATTGTATCAGGTCTCGTCAGTTCACACAGCTCATTCAAACGACTCTATCTTTATCCATACACTGTGAGAAAATTATTTCCTCTTCGATTAACTCGCCGTGGAAAAACTAATGCATCATCAGAAGAACATAAATGTAACAATAAAATAAATTCCTGATTGTGTTTTAAGTTTCATTTTCATACCTTTACAATTTTTATATTTATGGAATTTTTAAATCAAACAAAAAGTTCATAACAAAGGAGGGGCAGTTAAAAATTGTGGGAAATTTCAAAACGTTCCGCATTTTTGCTCGTAAGATCAAGTGCGGTAGGATCTGGAATTAATACGGTCCTATTTTAATTATTAAATTGGAAAATAAGATTTGTGAATGATATTAAAGTTTGAAACTAGAAACTCACCTCTTACAATGCGGAGCTGTCTTCGCCAGAGGAATTGTTTATCTTATATATATAAGAGTGCTGACCGTAGCAAAGTATTACGTTAATCTGTATAAACACACAGCTTACCGCTTCAGTTTGTGCTTTAAACGTGCGTCCTTCTTAAGTGTTAACGATTTGCGTCTTAGATTTATGTTCACAACAGATACGTTTAAAACCTAAAATATATTATGGATATTTTCTTCCTCGTTGGATTTTATTTTACAAATCTTGACAGGACCATGAGGACGTTGAATGGTATACAGGGTTGTGTCAGCCTGTATGTTCATCTGCCCGTCCGTCCAGACTCCAAAGCACATAGATCATTTTTCTTAAAACTCCACAGAAAACTTTATTTGGTATCGAATAAAGCTGCCATTTGCATTTTTATCGGAAGATTTTTTGTTTCAGAGTCATAAAAATTGATTTCTTGGAGATTTGTTAACATTTTTATTTCAGATTTCAACCTTTTAATTATTTTTAATGATGTGTGCTGCCCAGATAAATTTTAGAAAAGTTCAGAAACGACCTTTTATTTTGTTTTAAGATTTTTGCACAAAAGGAGAAGGTTAAAGTCGTCTCCCTTGTTTGTAACATATAAACTATGCATAAGGTAAATGTTATTTAACACCAGAAGAGTTCTAATTTTTGCAAACAAATCACAATATTCTGAACATTGTATGAAAATATTTTGAAACAGGTATACTCAATGAATTTGAAACTTGACTTGCATTGCATCAGGGTGATATCAACCTGACGTTTTGAATATCAGACAAAATTTTTGAGATCCTCTGCATTTTATAGATTTGAATACATTAAAATTAATGTCAATGGAACTCTTTTTTTTTCATGATTAAAAAAAAACGAGGCATAATACAGTATCGCGAAAAAAATCAGCAGTTTTTATTATTATTTCACATTTTATAATGCAGAAAAAGTACAAGTGTTAATTTCTGAAAAATCAAATTTTATATCGCTGATATCTCAGAAAAGTTTTTTTTAGTTACTGTTTTTGCATTAGATGTACTTATTTTTAATTTTCTTTGTAAATGAATATTTAATTATTATAAATGCCAGGTTTTTTCATCACTCCTTTTTCATTAATCACAACTTTGTCTTGTAAATAATAAGAATCTAAAAATATAGATTTGTAGATGAATTCGTTAAATAACCTGTGAATTGATTCCATGAAAGTTCATTTCAATCACTTATTGTAATGCAACATTTATATAACGAAAGTTTTGATTGGTCAGAGCTGACCGTCAATTCTACCATCTACACACCTGCGACATGGTAGGTTCCCTGTTTAGTCTGGTTCCTTGTAAAGTTACAAATACACAAGTTAAAAAAAGAACATGAAATCGATTAATGGTTTTAATTGCATTACAATCGCAATAACAATACATCATTTGAATACCCGAGGGCTTCAAACTTGATTTGACGGTATCCGTTTACAGGCTCCGCTACACGTCGCCTGTAAACTGCATTTTGACCGTCAAATCTACGATCGACGCCCTCGGGTATTTAACTAATGTACTGTTATTGCTTAAATTAAGGTAGTTCGAGCCTAGTAAAAATATCAGACAGAATTGTTTTATTTCAAGATATTTTGTAGTTCTTAGCCCATTTGTTCAACAAATAAAATAAAAATGATATATCACCGATCATCTTTTCCTGTAATCAGGCTTTGAAAATCAGGCCAAATTCAGCAATATTTACAAAGAATATATAGAAAACTGTGAAAACATGCTAATTGTTTAGCTTTCATATGAAATAAACACCAGAAAGATTTTTTTTTTTGACATTTCAGGTATACATTTCAGCTATAAGTTGAGCTAATAAAATCTATATGTCACTGTTTGATTAAGGAGGTTCGCTCCTCATGTGTTGAGATTTCTGTCAGATTTTCGGAATGCTCTGGTTTTATCCATTTAAAAGCATTATAATTTTTTGCTCATGGACCCCCTTATTTTTTCCCATAATTTCACTTTATACATCTTTATAAGCATTCTGTAAAAAATCATTAAATTTTATTTATTCTGTCACATCCATTCGTGGTCAAACTTTGCTAATGTTAATCCTATGAAAAATCCGAGGAGTTCAGTTTCCCGCCAAATTTTCAGTCAATTAAATCTCAAAAACGAGATCATCAACCTATCAATTTTTGTCACTGAAATTACTTCTTTTTTAATTTTCTAACAAAAAATCACATTTATTTGAAATCCTATTTATTTTCAAATAGAGTGGCGAACCCCCTTAAGAGAAATATTTTATATAGTTTACGAAACAGACAATATTCATGGTAAAAGGGAGATAATTCGCGGGAAAGTGTATGTCAATCTATTATGTAGTTACAATGAAAAGGCCAAAATAAGGAATATTCCGGCGTGAAAATCCAGTCAATTTCGCTTCCGACTTGTGTTTCGCAAATTCGCAAATCGGATGCGGCGTGCATTAGTGTCGATCTACCTTAAATATCATAAAAAACCAATAACAACACAGCAAAGAAGTCAAATAGACAATGAAAAGAAATTGAGTAAATCCACATTAGACAAAGTCTCAATAAATACACAGAACCAAGCAATCAAAGAACGCTTTTATTGCTATTCTTCATCTTAAACTCTCCATGAGGCCTTCCACAATCAGCTTTGTTCATACCTCGTAAGAAGTATAAAAGGATCCCTAGAACGAAATTAATTGTCCGATGTCAAACAACCCCTCATCGATGTCTTCACTGGTCATGAATGTGGCATCATCAAAAAACATAAATTAAACTAGGAAAGTGCTCTTGCTATCATTTTCATCCGTATTCGATAAATCCTTTGTGTCCAAAGCTAGTTGACAATTACAGCATATAGACAAACTCACGGCAATCATCCAGTCGAATGATAGAAAACTTATGACTATATAATGAGATGTGGGCTCTGTAAACAGCTGATCAGAAAATATTTTGAAATTACAAGAACATAGCCTGAATTTAAAAGTATGATAGTACTTTAGGATATGGAGTAAATATGCATAAGACAAAGTCTTTACAAACACATGATTAAACAAAGCAGTGGAGGAACGCCTTTATTGTTGTTCTTAATCCTAAAGTCACTGTGAGGCCTTCAACAATAAGCTCTGTTAATACCTAACAGTAAGTTAAAGACGGCTCCTAGCACGAAAGAGAGGAATTTATTACTAAATTTTGAGCAACATCCCTTTGTCATGGATAATAGAAGACGAACACAACTTATAAATAACCAAGGGGCACTCATCGAGTCAAAGGCAAGTAAACTTGGCATAATAAAACATTGAGATGTGGGTACTATAAACAGAATGGTCAGAATAACATTTGGAAGTTACAAATTAAATTAAAAATTAAAATAATAAAATGCAAAATATTGAAAGTATGATAGTTTATCCAAACATAAGTTGTCAAAAAGTACAAATGCAGAAGATAAATTAACAGTAACTTTGGTGTTTTGTTATGAACACAGCGTATAGTCTAGTGGTTAAAAATTATCTCCCTTAAAGGAAACCCCTTCTGTGTCAGTTACTTTTTCTGGAAAAAAATAAAGGCATAATGACGAAAGTAAGCATTCGACAAAACATCAAAATTACAAAATAAGGAGGAAAATAAAATATTAAGTCAAATCTAAAAAGTTAAAGTCAATAGTACAATATGTACAATTATCTATTAGATCTTAAAATGAAATTTCTACGTTTTCGTTTCGTGATAGTTTTTTTTTTCAATTTTGGCATGTTATTGTAATTTTTAGCCAATTGTAGATGATCTTTTTCTTTTAATTTTTAAATTGAACCAAAATGTCTCCGGAAAAGAAGGGGGCTATTAAAAGGGTCAGAAATGTTCGTTTCTTGTGTATTGTGCAAAAAGATGACCAAAGGGGTAATTTTTAACGTAGAAATGGCCATTCTACTATCAGTTATAAAATGATCAAAAATAAATTTCTTATTATAGGTACATTTTAACACTAATATTTTCATCGTCAGCAAAATAAGCAGTGGTTCAAAGTAGTAGCTTGATTTTTAACGTTCCAAGATGACTGATTCGTCAATGTTCTAGGTGGAAAGGTTACCAGTTGGCCATTTTTCCATGTAGAAGATGACTAACAATTCAAGTTTTTTAACACAGAAAGCATAAGAAAAATTGTACAACATACTAAAATGACGTAAATCCTATAAATTGAGATATATACATCCCGTATGATGGAGCTAGAGGAAAGTCGCATCAATTTTAGTTTCTGTTTGAACACCTAATAATCATAGTACGACACTGAAAAGGCAGTGATTTATTCAGTTTTAACTCTTGCGGATAAATGATGTCGACATGATCTAAAAACTAAAGATTGTCAATGGCAAGAATTCATATCGTCAAGATACCTGCTACAGGTATTATCAATCAAAATTGAAATAAAAAAAGGCAATACACAAACAGCATATTGTGTTACATAAATGTAATATCAAAACACCGGTCTAACTCTGAACAATATCTGATGACGTCTTTCCTCTGTATAAAGTAACGTTTAAATATACTGAAATAATGTCAAGGTAAGTTTAAATGTATAAGTAAGACAATTTACCTGCTTGTCTAAATATCGTTTCTACAACGAGAACTAAGTTGAATATGAAATTTATCACATCGGGTTAAATTAATTTTGCAAATGTTTGAAAACGAGGCTTTCCGAATTTTCAAACTTTTGAAAATTTATTTAACAAGATGTGAGAAATTTCTCATAATTAACGTCTTGAAGTTGTATAAATGTTTTCTAATGCCACAATGTAAAAACCCTAGGATTATGTTCCGAATAGATTTGGCGGAAAATTTTGCGCGAGTTGTTCTCTTTGAGATGAGAAATATTTTTATCACACCGGTCAGGCGTTTGTTATATTTCCTAGAAATTAGAGAATATAGTGTAACAGGGATACAAGAAGAAAGCTGTAACCCGTGTAATTTTTTAATCAGCAAAAAATGAGCAATATGTGAAAATTGAAATAAGTTTTCACTGTCTTTAATTTTTTTTAAATTGAAGTTGTGTTTTTTTCACTACATGACAGAAAGAAATATGGATGTATCGTTGCTTGGCATCTAGTAAGTGACGTCCACTCAAACCGGGACTATGGACCGTCTTGAATTTAATATGAGGTGGGCGTGTTTGCCAAATGTTGAAGACCTCATTGTGTCTTCAAGAAGAAGAACAACAATGAAAGAATTGTATCATTTGCTGCGACTTGCCGTTTGTTTGTAGGTTTTTGTCCCAAATACATTTACATCATATCCTTTTTTATAAGATAGTTTTGCTTATCCTGTTATCACTTTGTATTGATTGATTATTATTAAACTTTCAAAGCTGTTTTGAATAAGCTATGTAATATACAGACGTACGGTTATGTCACAGGTCCTTTTATCGATAAACCCGAAGTCCTGAGTGGAAGTTACTGATATTGTTGTTGATATTATTTTGTTCCAATCGAAAATAGTTCTTGAGAAGAAGGTATATTTAGGTCCTTCAATTGCGAATCATCGAGAAAGCACGAAACATCAACGCGACGTTCAAGATTTTATTTCTCAAGCTGGAGGAAATGTAGTAATAGATTACTGAAGAATGTGAACTTTTAAACATCATCCACACGTACACACTTTGTAAATAAATTCTAATTTGTTACTTAAAAGCCGAACACTCAATTTGAAAAAAATGCAGAAATCTGAAAAATGACTTATTTGATTCAAAACTGGTGTGGAGGTATACTTAAAAGTCAAGGGGGAAGGGGGGGGGCAAGCTAATGACGATTGTTTGGGACTACTATTCATTTTCAAGAATCAGTTAATTTTTTGTACATAGGGGAAATAATCTCACCCATTCAAATCGAAAATTGCCGAAATTCTGCCTTAAAACATATGCTTTACGACAAGTTAATGTATGCTTGCTCTGCATTATACATCATAGTATTAATTCAGGAACATTTTGACGAAAGTTAGTCGTTTTGTAGATCTCTTGATTTCTTTTTTAAATTTGATAATGTACCTAAAGGAAAATTTGGTCATAAAATTTCAAATTTAAATCAATTGAAAATTTATACTGTGAGTTCATGTAAGTTTTGTTTAAAAGGACATAATTTATTACAATATATTTGTAGCTAAATATACAGGCAAATGCATTATGTTTATTCGGTGTCCTCATTTTTTTTTCTTAAGTGGAGCCTTAATACTTACCTGATATTAAATCTTAACTCTTTCGTCAGCCAGCATTATTGATATTCAACGAATATTTGAAATAAATGAATACAATAAATCCCTTCACCTAAGAAAGGAGTTTTTCTCAAATTACTAAACATAGCATTAACGAATAATAAATCTGAATTCAAAGGAAAATTCTGTAAACAAAAGGTTGGAGTAACCATGGAGGCCCATATGAACCATTTACCCACCGATTTAAGAATGTATGTAGGTGTTTCCTGTTATCTTTTTTATTCCATGTAATAATTACAGAAATTTTAAAAAGGTCCCCTTATTCTGACGCTTTTCTCTTACTTTCCATCTTCCGAGATGACGGAATAATTCTATTTATAAAGACAAAAAAACCAAATCAAGAATTCTTTGAAAATTCTAACATCATTCATTCACTACTCAAATTCACTCATGAAATTTCGAATGTACAAATGCACTTTTTTGATTTATTCATATGTAAAGGTAACAAATTTAACTCGAAAAAAATACTCGATAAAAAATTATATCGTAAACCAAAAGATAATTTTCAATATTTAGCGAGATCATCTTCTCATCCGCCTGCAGTATTAAAATCGTTAGTGATAGAAAAACACGCTTTATTAGATCATATGATAATAAAAGCGCAGATTATGCACATCAATACAAACCAGTGGCTATGCAGATAACTTCCTCAGACCAATTATTACGAGTACCCTTCAAAAAGAAAGATCAAAAGAAATATGCTGTAGGAAGAGGAGAAAAAACAAACAAAAATGAATCGCCACCATAAGGACTTGCTATACATTGCAATTCAACTATAAAAAATCGGGGAAAATGCATTAGAAAACACTGGCAAATAATTGGGAATGACGCTAGGGCAAATCAATTATTAACGATAATAGCTTATCGCAGACAAAAACAACTAAAAGAATGCGTGGGTATGGGGTTTCCTCACCGTTCATTGAAGATCTCATGCTGTCTTTGAGTTGTTAGTACTCCCCTTTGAGTCGTTGTCGCTTTGACACATTTCCAGCTTCCCTTCTTTTTTCTATCTATTGACTGCTGCGAAGCTGTAAAGAAGTAAGTGAGAACCGGACCGTCAATCCAAAAGCGAACAAGCCAAGGACAATGGCAACACCAGAAACAGAAAAAGGGGGGAAAACACAGACACAACGTGGGTACGGCACAGAAAAGAAAAATGAAGACACACACACACACAAGGATGAACAACACGGACCCAATAAAAACCATGGGTGAGATCAGGTGCACCGGTAGAGTTAGCATCTCCTGCTTCTTATAAGACACCCGCCGTGTTGAACATGTCAAATCCGGTGGTGAAGTCAAATCCGGTAGAGGAAACAACAATTAAGCTTTAAAGGGAAAGATCTGTTGTCATGTGGGAAACAGATATCCAATAGCGGTCCACAAGATGGTGATGTCGACCGTAAAACTTCTGGAGGGATGACTTCAAATTTTGGGTAACATACCCTTGTTGAAGTAGCCTATTTGTTAGCAACCGGGCTCTATCAAGGAAGTCACTGTATCGAACACAGGCTCTTGAATAGCGAATGAGCTGGGAGATGTAAACTCCATATGCCGGCGCTGTTGGGATGTTGCTACAAAGAAAAGGGAAGTTTAATGTTGGAAAGGTGAAGTCATCGCGTTTGTCGTACAGCTTATTTTGAAGTCTCCCATGGTGTCAATTTCAAGGTGAAGGTCAAGGAACGAGGCTGATGTAGAAGTGTCTGTGGTATCCTTAATTTCGAGCTCTTTTGGAAATTCGTAATAAATATGCAATATTTATAAAGGTTATTACTAAGTTCAAAGAATAAAGTTCGCTAAATAGGTGTAGTGCTTCAATTGATTTCAACACAGACAATTACTTAGAATTAATTGATATCTATCTATTGGCTAGAAGCACCTGATCACAATCTTGGGCCCGGGCCATTAAGACCCAAATCGATCCGAAACACGTATTTAGTATTATATCTATATATAGAGATCATAATATTTTTCGGTCATTCAAACAATTGAAAAGTATACATTGCTTCATGCTAATACACACTTAAATATTAGGAGAAACAGATATTGTATTCATCACAATAAAAAATCTACAAGATGCTTACAAATAATTCGACACCTTCAATAATTAAAAACTGAAACATTTATAACAGTCTTATAGACGAGCATGGTTATAATTTATGAAATACGTTAGGATAGGTAGGACATAATCTTTTATAGAATTAGACACCATCCACAATCAAAAACTGGAAAATTTATAACACGCTAATCAGCGAGCATGGTTACAATGTTATGAAATACTCCAGGATAGGTAGAGGTACGATTTTTATAGAATCAATATCAATTCTCTTTGGTTGATCTGAAAATTGTATAAACTCGCCGGGGGGGGGGGGTGCTCCTTCCTAAAATTTTAAAATTGATCGATTTGTTAAAAAAATAAAAATAAACATTATATTCAAGTGTGACTAGTGATTAAAAATATATTTTGCTTATAACATATCAAATAATAATTCGATCGTTAAATATTAAAGAATAGATCGGCAAACGAATACCTAATCGAAAATGAGGAAAAGGGAAATGCCAAACTCAAAAATCCAAAATAACGGCAATTCATATCAAACACGAATTGAGACAGCATGACATAGACAAAACAAATCAACAAAAATGAAATGATCGCCACAAAACTAAAGCACTGCCAATGTGAACCCCTAGAATGAATACATCAAAAGTGGAGGTTATCGAATTAAAAGTGTATATCAATATGAATTTTTATATTTAGCAATTTAATCAGAAAACATACCGCTGAACCAAATTAGTTTTAATATCTTTGTACTAGCTATAAAAGCGCTACACCATAGTAAAATAGAAAAAATGTCAGTTGATATGATTAAAATCCTTATATATTTATTTTACATATTTTTTTGGTCATTTTAAATCAATTACGGACGGCCTTTTTCTACTTTTTTTCTTCAAAGCCACTGTCACAAGGAAATCATTCTCAAACTGTGAAAATGAAAATAAAAAATATAACAAAACCTTTAAATACCATCTCATTTTTAATATTGGTTTTAAACAACAAGTAATAAACAATCTACTAATCAAAATCATTTAATGACTGCTATATAAAACTGAAATGAACAAAAACCATAAAACAATACATTTGAATCATTTTAAAATATGGTTAAGCAGATACAAATGATTGGCCAACAGCTAAGAAAAACCTTCTATGACAATTCCTAAAAAGTATTAGTTAAATGTTAGTGTTGGAACAAAATGCTACAGTGAATTCGACGTTTTTTTTAGTATTGATCTTGTTGGCGGTGGACATAAGAACCGATGTATACACGGAACTCCGAAAATCATTAAATTACTTTTAATTAAAAAAATACTTTAAATAGTTAATTATTAGTAAACTTACAATTGAGAAAGTGAATATGTCTAATGTTAAGAATAATTCAACGATATATGGATTTGCTGGAGGCGTGCTGTTCCTGTTGTGCAGGTAAACCAGACAGCTTGAATCTAGTGCCATACGTGCTGCTGTCTGGGAGTCCTTACATGGCATGGAACATCATGCTAGCTATAGAAACTATTAGTATACTTTAAAATGTTGTTTATAGAATAGAATATCTAAAAGTTTATATATTCCTGAAATTTTTGGTATTGGAATGAATTATTTTCTATTCTTAAAGTGTAAAATTATAATTTATTATGTACAATGAAAATGCTAACAATGGATATGGTATATGTAATAATTTAGCACTTCGCTTACCAAATCCCCTGGTTTGGTTTTGTGACTACCATACAGGAAAGAACCTTGGTGGGATCCTTGTACTACCAAGGGGATTTGTTAACAACTTGTTAATTATTAAAATGTTCAAACATCTTTAAAAAAAAGAAAGAAAAACACCCGAATTAGGACAGTGAGCCGCACAAGAGATATTGAAGCAATAGACCTTATCCGAGTTCTGGCATTTAGATTCACCAGTTGTTGTTTGTCCGCCCTACGTCACAAACGTGTCCGCCCCATGTGACCAAGAATGTACTTCAACAACATAGACTCATGACGTTTTAGGTTTTATGACGTAACGTTTTCTATACTGTGACATGGTCTGGTAAATCCTTATAGAAGAGCACGGATATGGTCTATTGTTTCAAATTGAAATACATATTAAAATAAAATATATCATTAAATTCATGTTATTATTAATGGACTAGTATATACAAACAGAATGATCGCAACACTAAGAATATACAAGTGCCAAAAAACAAAATTGATAAGAAAAAAGGAATCACTACACAAATAACAGTTTCAACCAATTCAAATGGAGGCCTTTGAAAAGCCTGTATCTCTCACCTGAAACATTACTCTTAAGCAATTTAGTAGACTTCTAATTTTATATAATCACGCAATGCTTATCAGTGGTTTCAAATATATTGGAATTCTTTCAACATAGGGCTAACGTCAGTTTCTGTAGACGGTTTTCATGAATTATGTTGAGACATTTCAGAGAACTATTTAGAGAGACCAGCAAAAGACAACTGTTTGGTAACAAATAATAAATACCGAAGATACTGTAAATTTTGTTTCTGTATAATTATGCGTACATCAACAACTAATGTCTCTTCAGTGCAGACGACAAAGAGAGAAAAAAAACATTTCCACCGAGTCTTTCGCATTATGTATACTTGAAAAATTCAATGTATCTAAATGTTGATGTCATTGGCCTGTTATGTTCAGAAAATATATCTTAACTGGTTTCCAAATGGCCAAATATAAAATTGTTTCTTGGTCGCCATCTAGTATGAGGCGCCAGACTTCAATTTTGAAGGTGGCCAGTTAAAAAGCGGTTCTGATTGGCCATGAAGTATCAGAGAAATAAAATCTTGATGCCTTTAAGTAATTCTTTAAGCTGTTCTCTGCTAGTGCCCGTGTAGATAGTTTGCAAAACATGTTGTCTAACATATTTACAAATCTATTTTAACAACGTTTGGTCCAAGCTGGTCCCTTGTTTTAGGAAAGATGTTCCTTGGATGAATAATCTGAAGTGTATAACAAGAGGACGCAAAATGATTGGTCATGGCTTACACTGCGTAAATGTTAAACGAATTTGAGCTTTAACCTATATACATGTATTCATATAAATCACACGAATGACATTTGTTCTGTTATCTTAATCATCTATATACAGAGTGAATGTTCTGATTTCTTAGTAATACGTTGAAACACAGTGTTCACGTTCCAATTTTTCAACCTGAAAAATAATATAAAAAATTAAGTTGAATACCTTTTACGATAATTTATTTTTGATATTCAAGACACTTGAAATCTTTTAATTGCCTTCTTTCTGAATCTTTCTTTTTTATTTCCGTGCCTCGTGGCTGTCGTATATCCTTTTTTGTATTTGTTTTTCTGTGTTCCTGTTTTTTTGGCATGTCTATGGACTTTGATTTTTGTAACTATCACAACCCTTGTTCCTTCGATATTCTACTGCCGTTGTTCCATTTCTTTTTTGACTATCTTTATATTTTACATTCTCTCAGTTTTGAAGTACTGTGCATGAATATATTTACTTTCATCGAATTATTTACTTGAATTAATTACTTCTCATTTATTTTATTGCACAGTCAGTTATTCAACCTATGCTTAACTTTGACTGTCTTTTGTCTTTTAAAGTATGTTTCCGAGTAATTGATTGCAATAAAGTGCTTAGTAAAAGTGGTGGTTAAAACGATTTCGCTTTGTGCGCTCAGACATCTTGACCTCCCCATTTCTTACGATGCACTTTGATTCAATTAATTAATTGAAACATACTTTATCTACTACATTTTTTCTAAATATAAGATGTCGTAACTGTTAAATATTTTCTCCAAAGAATTATTCTTTAATACATTTTCTCTTATGGTATGGCCACGAAATCTTTTTCTCGCGTACTTGTTATCAACTCTTGCTATTTTATTAAAAAAATATCAACTCACTGAAGCTCGCAGAAATTATCAAGGCGATTACAAGCTATGTACATGTCTCATTAATCAAGACAGCTATAATCATCTCCATTGTACAACAGTTTACATGTAATAACTTCATAAAGAAAAGACGGAGTGATAAATAAACCTAAAAGATAGTCTTGTCTTTCTTGCGCATTCTCAAATTCCCAAGTAAGTTGCAGTATTTTGGTTATGTCGTCGATATATTAAGTTGCAACTATTTTATGCAGTTATTAACTTATACAAACATGTATTTATCTAAAAGAAATACTTTTTGATAAATTTTAATATAAAGCTTGAATATTGGACACAATATATAATGTAAATGCAATGTTCGATAAAGGAGACAATGTGTAGATCAAACTGAACCCTCGGTGTCAGTAAATAAAGTTTTCTGTCAACCGGATATGGTCCTAAATAATACTTTGACTTCCAAAGACTGCCTTCATTTCTCATCCACGCAATCAGGCATCACTTGTAGAAATAAGAATAGTGTTTTTTTTAATATAGGTGATTATTGCAATTCTTCGCTTTAAAAAATTTGATACTGTCATTAATTATTTTACTAAAAATAATTTTATTGTCATTTTGTTTATATTTATCTGTTGACAAAATAAATTTTAATATTTATTTATCTCAATTTGAACAGAAAAATTAAGTTTCCGGCAGGATTAACACAACTGTGGTCAAATGTAATCATTCGATTCTGTGAACAACATATTAGAGCTAAATGGGCAGCAAATAAATGTGAAATATCCAAAATTCGCTGCATTTTTCATAAACAAAAAGCGATGATTTATATATTTTAAAAATGCATTTGTACTTAGCATGGCCATCGTACCTTCTCAAATTCCTTTTCTAGTTCCTTTTGAAAGTTTACTATGGCATCAATCGCATGCAGAAGGTTTTCATTTCCAATCAGTCTGTTGATAAAAGTATTCAGGGGATCTTCTGATAACTTTCCTATTGTCGTCATCTCAACACGTTCAAATGCTTTTACAAACTCGCTGTGGCCACCTTTTTGTATATAAAGACTAATATTTTTACGCAGGGACACGGTCTCCTCGTTATCTTCTTTAATGCTCGCCTCTGATTCATTTAAAACATATTTGTTAATGACTGATTTTTCAACAAGAAATCCCGAGGTAGCCCCGGCAAATACAGCCGCCCCCGCAATGAGACTGGTGCCCAATGTAAATGGTGCTGCTATTATTCCACCAATCAGTGACAAAGCTGCAGTTGCTTTTCGGGCTTCTCTTGATTGTGTTATCCTTTCATTTGCTCCTTGCATTTCTTTTACAAGATCCCTTAACGTTGAAATTGTCTTGGTTCTAACTTTTTTCCATGATTCTATATTCCTTTTTAATTCCTCATCTGGAAATATTTAAGGGGTTTTATCAAATATTATTGACATAATGCATTTTCATATAATGTTAATTGTAAAAATTATCTAAGATATATTTGTTTAAACCTAAAAATATCATAGAGAAGTGCATTTAAAGAGGAATTTTCAGTTTGAAAGTTCGATATACCAAATATTTTTTACCTGCAATTTAGAAGCACTTATTAAATTTGGCATGAAATGGTATGGCTCATGCTATTCATGATGATAAAGCGAGGGGATATTTTATATCTTAATATTTACCTGGTAAGACATATAACTGAATTGGCATGCTTTCTGATTTTCCGAAACAATTTTCTGTTGAACAAATATACGAAGCTTGGTCGTCAAAATCTGCGTTTCTTATAACTAGAATTCCAGAACCATCCTCATATTTCATGCTATATTTATAATTGCTGCTCAATGAATAATATGTCCCGCGTTTTTTCCACTGGACATATTGAAGATCAGGATCTGATGATATATAACATTGGAGTGAAATATCTTTGCCGTATTGTACATAGTACGTATCTTTCCTCACTCGAATATCTGGTGCCTCTGAAAAAAAGAAAATAATAAGATAAGTAGTATATCTTTTATCAAACCATTAAGGCTTATGCAGCTTTATGAATTTTTTATTTCTGAATGTATTGTTTAATTAATCTATTTCGGAATATGTATAAGAGTAATTAACATTTAATGGACTCATAAAGTATTTATCTCATTTTACATATTACTCTTTTATGTACGCAATATTTAACAGGCATGATCACTTTACCCAATCAATAAAACCGGATATGCAATGAATTATATTTCCAAAATCTTTCGCAAATAATGTGTAGTTAATAAAGCTGAAATGAAATATTGAAAAAAACATGCATGCAATGTTTTGAAAAATATATAGTGGTAATCGTATCACAAGGTATCCCAGTTGTAGTATTTCAAATTATAGGACCTTGTTGCTCTCACAGAAATAAAACAAATCCTCATTTTGCCAATCCTATTGTTGACACCACATTATAGTAATGAGGTGCTGCGCTTGAAATATGGGAGAAGATCAGCACTGGAGATGTTAAATTCAGAACGACACATACCAGATAACTAAATACCGAAGTTATTGTGAATTTAATTTCTGCATATGCGCATTTCGACAACTTATGTCTCTTCAGTGCAGATAAAACCTAAACTTTTGGAAGACCATGAACTCAAAGATGTTTGAAAACTGAGAGAGAACAACTAACCAATATGTTCTAAATGTAAAGCCAAAATCAGCCAAGGACAGAGCTGTGCATGAGGGAGATACTCCTTAGTTTTCAACAAAATTTTCAAAATTTAGATATGCATATGCAGAAAATAAAGAAACAGTAACTTCTGTATTTTGTTATTTATATCAACTTGATATGTAAAATTAAGCGCAAAACTAATATCCCAACCGCTTGCAGTTTACATCTTTGGCACTAGAATTTGTTTATTTTCCAGCAGAAAAATCTTTGAATAAGATTACATTTTACCAATCTCAAAAATAAGTACATATGCGCGGAACAAATTGCCAATCTACTTGGACAAGTTTCTTCATATCTTACCTTTTTGTTGTTGTTGTTCAGGGGTTTTTTAGAGAGACATTAAACAATCATGAAGAATGTACGATAACATGTATTTCTAGAAAACTTGCAAATGTTGCAAAAAAACGGGAGTACAGATATTCAAATATTCCAAAGTAATAAGTCATATTGATATGAGAAATATTTTTCGAGTTGTATTTGCAAAGTAGATCAATAATTTCCATTTGTTATAAACATTATGTAGAACAACGTGTCGAAGATTTCCATGACTTTGCCAAAAAGTCTTTCAATCTCTAAAATTTAATATTGCTTTTGATCATCTTGATTTTTTATTAAACACAAAATATAGGTAGAATCATTTACAGACTAAATGCAAAATGTTTACAATACAATTGAATCCAAAAATCCACAAATGTAGGAGTTTGCGTCGCAAACCACAATTTAATGTCAAAATCGACCAATATCAAAAATCAGGAGTATCTTTGAAGGAGTCGAAGCAATTTTAAAATAATATTCTTTAGCATGGAAGTACTCATTAAGTTAACTGAAGTGGCTTTAAAAAAGGATATTACAACCGTACTTTTGAATTGACGTGATGTTAGAGGTTTATGCTATTGGAGATAATTATTTAAATGCGTGGTACCGGTATATGTCTGTTCTTTAAACATCATTTATCGACAGGAAATACCCTGGCCTTTGTTCCTAACCCCTGATTTATATTAGACATTTAAAGATGAATTCCAGGCTTCGGAGAGTTGACATTGATAGATTCATCATGTTTGTCGTTTTTGATACCCTCCTCTTTCTTACCCCATCGAGATTATGCTAATTATTAGAGGGTTAAGTAAATATTTTGTAGTATTAATGCTTTGTAACAAACCTTACTTTACAAAGCTTGTCATTTTACTTAATGCAAATATAACATTTAATAGATTTTCCTTTAATTTTCTGTTTTGTATATGATACAAAGGGTACCCATAAACCGGTTTAACCCTACCGCTGGCTTTTGCTAGGGCCGGTACCAAGTCCGGCTGTCCCGAGTTCCTATCGTTGTCTACGTTTGTCTTTTGTCTTATACGTGTTTTTCTTGTGTAGTTCCCTTGCAAATTGGTGCATGTAATTATAATTTTCAGCCATTGTAGGTGTTTTTTAACATTAAAAAACTTATCCATGATTTTTTTTATTTAGATCTTTTTGGTTATTTGTTCTCTATCAAATGTATATATAATTGATCAGTTAACTTTTCAGTTAGAATTGTTGCCTATTTATTCGATATCAGATTTTAAAATGTTCACTTTATGGTGTAACAAATGTTTTGATTTGGTCTGCATTGAAGAGACAACAGTTTTCGAAATGACCATATGAAGAAAGTAAATTTACAATAGCTTCGATATTTTTATATTTATTACCTATTACCATTTGGCCGATACAACTGCTGGTGGACTGTTAGTCCCAGACGTTATTCACCATGTCAGTACATCGATATTGACCCGAAGCCCGATTACATTTGAAGACATGCAATATCTAAATTTAAGACAATTTTGCTAAAAAAATAATGAGTTCCTCCCTCGTGCAAAGCTCTGTCCTTAAGTGATTTTGTATTTTCATTTAGATCCTTTTGGTTATTTGTTCTCTATCAGATTTACAAATTTGCGGTTAATGGTCTCCCAAATGTTTTGATTTTATCTGCACTGAAGAGAGATAAGTTGTCAAAATGGCTATATGCAAAAACTACATTTACATTGATATTTACATGATTGTACATTGTATATAGAATTTCATTATTCAAGCAGAATGGTTTATAAACTTACGATCTTGTGGACCACTATGGGATATCTGTCCCCCAGAAGACAACAGACCTTTTTCTATGTCACTAAAAGTTGTTTTCCCCTACCGGATTTGACTTTATTACCGGAGTTGACATGTTCAGCAGCGGGTGTCTTATAAGAAGCAGGAGATGCTTACTCTATCGATGAACCGATAGTTTTTATTGGGCAACTGTTGTTCATATTTTTGTATATGTGTGTGTCTTCATTTTTCCTTTCTGTGCCGTGCTCATCTTGTGTCTTTGTTTCTTTCTTTTTCCGATGTGACAATTTCTTTTGATTGTTCGTTTCAGACTGACGGCACGATTCTCACTTTCTATACAATTTTAATTAAAAAGAACATCGTTTTACTGCCAAAACAGTTTGGGTTTAATTCTGATATATAACTGCAAAAATAAATACTGTAAACCCGGAAATTTTCTCGCCGTCCTTATTTCGGGGTAAACTGACACGATTTTAGTTCGCGCAGTTTGAATTCGCGCTGCAAAATTGTTGACCATTGACTTCAATAATAGACAAAAATATTCTCGCCGTTTAATTTTCGCGCTTTTATTCCAAACGCGAAAATCGCGAAAATAAAACTGCCGCGGAAAATTCCCCATTTACAGTATCTTAATATTATCATAATGATCCGTAAGATCTGTAAAAACTTTACTAACAAATAAAGCAATATGCCACAAAAGTGGCAACACCCTTTCTGTGCGTGCAGGTTATATTCATGTTAAGATATTTTATTAGGAAGAGGCGACATAGAAGGATTGTCAAAATCGGTCCGGATCATTAAAAGGGGGGGTGCACAAAAATAATTTCAGCCAATGTCTTACTTACTCCCATAAACTTTCACGTTTACTCGATTACTTTCTCCCGTTCCACAACAATTTTCAGCATAACACGTGTAAGATGCCTCGTCGGTCAGGTCGACACGATTGATCACCAGTGAGGGAGAAGTAATATTTGATCCAGAATACTTGCTGCCATCAATAACAATGATATTTCCATTCTTTGTCCAGTAGACTTTAGTACAAGCGGGCCTTGCAGTAACTGTACATTGCAGGGTAATAGAAGTGTTGAACAGGGCTCTTTGATGGAACAGATCCGTAATAACTATAGGTTTGTCTGAAAAGATATACAGCTATTTCATAAAGCATTTTTTTTTTTTAAAAATAGCCAATAATACTACGATATCATACATAAAGATGAAACAATAAATATGCACAAAATAAAAAACACACAATCACTTGTAACATGGTCAATATACAAGTCACCACACAGAAAAGTGTAGTAAAATTAAATTCTTATTGTAAATCTAAACAATTTAAAATCTTAGATAACAAGTAAATGTGTGTCTAACGAAAAATCAAAAATATATTTGTGAAAGCATGATTGTGATAATATTTGAGATTCTGCGTGTGTTTAATAAATCTAAATAGAATTCAAAAAACTTTACCAATTCAGTTCTTGAAAATCTCTGTTTTCACTGTATGGCTACCTAACATGATTCAAATTAATAATAAAAACTCAAAATAACTGGTTTTGTTTCATGGTTAGCAAATGACATTAATCAAGCGGTAACCTACCAAAGCATACATGCCTCACTGACCGTGTGGTGGATGGTGTTAACAGAGCAGGGTATGCTTACCCTTGCGGAGTACCTATTGTCACTCTCAGTTTCACTGGAGTTCACAGTGTTAGTGCCTTTGTTTTGAATGTTGTGTTTTTATTTCTAGCTTTGTAGCTGTCTAACGTCATTATTTTCTTTGTTCTCGATTTTTCCATGTCTTTGGACGTCGATTTTTGTAAATACCATTCCTTTGTTCCTTCGGTATTCTACTGTCGTTGTTTCAAAAATATAAATGGTGATTGATATATTTGGGAAATTTAACAAAACGCTAATCAAAGATTTGCAATTCTTTTATTGCTTTATCAAACATCTCTCTAAAATGTTGGATATAACAAAATTACCGAACAGAATTACCTGAAGCCAAAATCCGAAGGGAAAAAAGACAATTTAGGTGCAAACCAACGGAAACTGTAAAACCGTGATGGTAATGACTTCGTACAGGTAAATCCAAAGCAATGATAGGTAACTGGTTTTATACCGTACCAGACCTTCTCTTCAATTGTTTCCAGTAGCTACTCAATAGCAATTGCTATTGAAAGGTTGTATACAATGAAAAGAAATGTTCAGCCCGGTCATAAGTAAAAAAAAATCCTAGTAATCAGAATTCGGTACAAATCTTCAAATCTGACATCTTTGAAAATTTTTAATGATTATTAGACAGAATGTATCGAAGCCCTAATTATTAAGACAGTCACGGACATGATTATTCAATATCTGAAAGTCCTAGTAATTGGTGCTAGTTCTCGTTTAACGAATCTGCTGTGAAACGTACTTCCATGGACAGGAGAAATAGGAATATCAATCTCCATTTCTTGAAATTGAAAATTTTGAAATAAAATTCACCCTTTAACATCTACCATCAATATAAACAACCTTAGCCTGAATTCTAACATCATTGATCCCTGACATCAGGATGACAGCATCCGATCCATATCAAATACTAGTATTGTATTTCTCGTCACGTATTCCATGTATGACGTTTCATGATGATGTCCTTTTTGCTTCCTTTAAAACTACTTGCAGAATGAACCCTAACCTTGAATTTAAATTTCATAATTCCTACAATGAAATCTACATCGATGACTCATTACCTCAGGGTCACAGCAACCGATTCGCATTAAAGTGTTCTAGTTCCTGTAACAAGCTTTACATGAGAAAAAATTCACAATGATATCGTGAATCTTTCTTATAAACTACTTTCAAACTAAATCTTAACCCGGATTCAACCATCAGAATTCTTTCGTTGAAATCATAGTTTATAACACTGGCCTAAAGGACACAACATGTTTTCGCGTCAAAATTTTGCAGTTTCTATCACATATTATCCATGTAGAATTTTCACTGTTTGTATTATAAATTCTTCCTTTAAAACTTTCCTTTCAACCTAAATCTCAACCTGGATTTTAACATCAAAATATCATAAAGAAAAAGGATTTCTGCATGAAATTAAACAGCCATTAATTGGTCAATCTCGACTAGTAAGGTTTAATTGAAAATAATCTTATTTAGCTTCAATGTAAAACATATTCACATGAAAATAACCTGCACACATTGACAAGAAAGGGCCACTTTTATAGTACAAAACGCAAAATTCTTGTATTTTTGTTTTAATCTAAGTTATATCTTTTAAGAAATTTTCCATAGGTAAGTTAAATGTAATGAAATTTGGTATCAAATGAAAGCTAATTCAATTCTTTACAGTGAATACATATTTTGAATCTTACGAAATTTTTATAGTATGGAGATACACAAAATATACCCCCATCCATGCAAGCAAATTTTTGGTTCTCAATTCCTTTGCATGTAATTTCGGTATTTTGTTGTGCAGATGAACAACTGTCGTCATTTGATGCAGTTTTTAACCCTGACTTACCAGTTGCGATACCATGTTTGCAAATAAGAGCATTAAAGCCCATAAAAATTAATTTTTGGTATCATTTATAAGTTTTAAATTTTTTTTTTTTTTGAAAAGTGGATATTATCCGGATTTTGAATATGTATTCATTTACGACTTTTTGACCTCTGGATCGTAAAAACCTGAATAATTGCCAATATAACAATGATTTATGATATGTAATCAACAAATTGTGCCAACAAAAATAGTTTAAGACTTACTGTGTGTTCACAAATGTCAAATTAAGCACCCAACCCCTAAAAGTCATTCTAAAATAATCAAGCTCTAAATGAAAAAGAAATAATTTTAATTATGCAGTTTCATGTATGTATTCACTACAAGACTTAAACTTTTAAGATGTGTGTTTTCGGCCATTTTGCTTGAAATTGTATACAGAATGGACTTTCCGTTTTTCAAAATGTCTACCGTTTTGTATTTGAGATGTAAATATCTCATGAAATTGATATATATCTTGGAAATATTAATGAATAACGTTTAAGAGTATCTAAGCTATACGAAAATATGCCTTTAAAGATTTTAGACTAACTACAGTTTCATAGATTGCAAACATATTGCCCAATCCCAAGATAATAATATTTTATTTTGATAATATCTTGTTTCACCTTTGTAAAAAGTTTTAGCCATTTCAAACGCCAAAACACATACAGACTCCCATATAAGAACCAATAAGCACAAATCTATATAATATATCTGCAGATATGACAATCAATTGTTCTAAGCGATACATTAGTTGTCTAAAAACAAGGGGTGTTTAATGTGACTATAAATACCGAAAACCCTACCCCTTCCCCAACACATTTTCCCTTTAATTGTCAATTTTTTGTCTTTGTTGGGTTAAAAATAACCAAAAAAACAACAAATCTGCGTTGCATAATAAAATGTTGCATGAATTCTATCATCATTTTGTATTTTAAATCCCACTTCTAAGTTTAAACTCAATATTTTGTCCATAATTGATAAAAAATAGAAATTTTCAGCATTTCAGATTTCTCCAAAATTCAGTTTTAAATTGTTTTATGTGGGAAAGCTGAATGATTATCTGCAGATATGCCAATTCATTGTTCTTACCGATACATAAGTTATCTTAAAATACTGTTTAGAAAAACAAGAAGAGTTCAATGTGACTCTAAATACCCCTACCCAAGGAAAATTAAACTTACAAATCCCGAAAATATGCCTGTATTTACATATATATATATATATATATATATATATATATATATATGAACAAGACATACAATTTTTTTACTTTCTTTGCAAGCGATGCATTTGATATATCGTAATATGTAATTTTAACACCAAACTATGGGTAAAATTGAATATTTTTAAATTTTCATGAAAAATGGGAATTTCCAGCATTTCAGAATTTTACAAATTTCAAAGTTAAATTGTTGAATAACTGCCTATAAACCATGCGCAAGATCTTATTGTAATATATGGAAGTCTCTGTGTATTTTAGTGTTTGAAAATGATATTTCATTGGTCTTTATACATTGTATAAACTTTTCAAGCTGAATAAAGTGAAATAAATTGTGTTGAATATTTGTGAGAAGTGGTAATATGTTTGCAATTTATGAGAGTGTAGTTAGTCTAAAACGTTCAAAAGCATACTTTCTAATAACTTAGATATAATGTAACGATATTTAATCAACCTTTTTAAAGCAAAAATTCTGAAAACTGGAAATTTCCCATTTTGCATAAAATTTCGAGCAGAAGGATCAAAGAGAGGCCTCTTAAATTGTTTAAATTTACTTAAATAGTTTGATGCATGTCAGCCATAGCGAAATACAAAAAAGAATTTGCATTAGACATTATCTTTTTATCGTTAAGAGAAGTTATATTTTAAATTTTCCCTTAATTTAAAGGGGGTCGCTAATTTTGTCATTTGTGAACCCACAAAAGATCTGAAACTATACTTTTTCGTACAATTTGTTGCTTACATATCATATATCGTTATTACAAAGGCATTTATTAGATATGTTCCAGACCATGCGCGTATTTGAACCGTACGCGTACGGTTCGGACCATACGAGTATTTTTTCGAAATACCCATACGGTCGGACCGTAAGCATATGGTCCGACCGTACGCGAACGGTCTTGCTGTTTCGAAGCTTTGCGTGTTCTTGTATAATATATCAATGAATTAATATAACGTATACAATTTTATTGAATGAATTAAGCTCTTATGTTAAGAAACAACTAAAACTTTCAAAATATCTTATTTTAAAGTAAATAAGAAAAATAAGAATTTACCGTAGTAATTTTTTGCAGATAACAATAAAAAAAAACTAGTGTTTCGAAAAAATAAATTGGATGTTAATTGAAATAAAATAATTTATGATATGGTCTTCTTGTCAGAAAATCATGAGAAAAAAATGATTGAAAACCACCTGCAAGGAACAACAACATGTTTCCGAATTGCCACAAAAGGGTGCAAATTCCAAAACCTTTCGTACAGAGATAGCTGAATAAATATATCAGGGGAAATAACATAGTGTTCCAAAAAGGAATACCCTCTGTCCATGAACAAAACCTCTGAAGTTTAAATATCACCTTCAAAATTTGTGGTAAAATGTTAAATCACTACCTCTATAATTTTATTCCAGTTATATTAGTAATTAAATATTTTTATAGAGACATAATATTTGATACGGTTTTCAGTGGTAGTTAGTGATATCAGCTTTCACTGTATACGCATACGGTCCGGACCGTTCGCGTACGGTCCAAATACGCGTATGGTCTGGAACAGATACATATTCAAATTTGTACGATCCAAAAGTCAGAAATTAAAAATTGGGAAAATATATAAAATTCCGAAAATTTTCATTGTTCACAAATTTTTTACCCCAAAAAAATCAGCATTTTATGCACTCTGGTGGCCTTATTTTCCAACATTGTATCACAACTGATAAATTAGGCATGAAAACTAGATCAAATGACGAGATTTTTTATCTGAAAGGAATTGACAGCTAAAAAATCGTCATTTTCGAAATTTTTTGCAGGGGATTTTTGTATTGTCAGACCATAAAAATAACGTAAAGTGGTCAAACTTGTGTACAATTTAAAGGATATTAAATTAGCTTCAATTTGTTAGCAAATTTCAGTACATCTAATTTATCAACAGAAAATTATTGAGCTTAACAGATGAAATTTGGGTCAAAACGAAAATACAAGAATTTTGCTTGGTGTAGTATAAAAGTAGCCCTAAACTGTCAATGTGTGCAGTTTATTCGTACTCTAACTAAAGTTCAGGCAAGCTTAAACGATATAAAATCCATATTTTAGGGTTATATATAAATTCTATTAAAAATTTGCATCTCAACATCAAATCAGTGGAAATTCTTGAAAACTGAAAATTCCCATTTGCATACATTTTCGGATAGAACGATCAATCATAGCTCACTTTAACAATTTAATTGTACTTGAAAGGTATTCTGTATGTCAGATATAATAAATTTTAAGCCAAAATGAATATTTAGAACTTTTCCTTAAATTTTCAGGGGGTGCTTATTTTGACATTGCAAACCTAACAGAAGAATGAAACTAAATATTTTTGACTCAATTTATTGCTTTAACATCATAAAACGTTAGTGCTTAGGCAATTAAAAGATACATATTCAGACTTTTGCGATTCTGACATTGGAAAGTCATAATATTGAAAATATTGAAAATCCCGAAAATTCCCATTTAAAAAAAAATTGAAAACTTTGGATTTTAATGGTATTATTTTTCAACACTGTGTCATAGATTATAAGTTAGGTACAAAATTTACAGCAAACTACCATATTCATATCTAAAACGAATTAAAAGCCAAAATTCGTCATTTTTCCATTTTTTTCCGGGGGTATCATTTTTATATTCACAAACCTAAAAGAAGGGCATAAAATGTCCAAACTTAGATTTATTGTAAAGATTATGAATGAAGCCTCATTTGATACAAAAGTTTTGTATATTTCATCTATCTATATAAAATTAAGAAACTAAAAAGATGAATCTTTAGTTAAAAGAAAAATATAAGAATTTTAAGTGGTGTACTATAAAAGTAGCCCCATTCTGTCTTTGCGTGCAGGTTATGTTTATGTTAACATATTTTATTTTGGAGAGGGGACATAGGAAGACCAAAAAAAATTGGGCCAGATGGGAAGTAGGGGGGTGTACACGAAAAATGATTTCAGTCCATTGCTTAAAAACCATGTTCATTATTATTTCATTAGGCACAGAATTGTTTAAGGAGAATTAAGGAGGATATGTCCAATTCGGATTGCAATTGGTTCACGTTCCACGTTTAAGAGAAAAATTTTGATAACATTTTTTTTTAAATATGATCAATCGTTAACTATGCTTCCTATTGGTGGCAATTATGGAACAAGATAATGCAGGTACAACAGTTGCAAGAACATAACATAGGAACAACAGTTGTAAGAACATAACGTAGGATCAACAGGTGTAAGAACATAAGGTAGGAACAACAGTTGTAAGAACATAAGGTAGGAACAACAGTTGTAAGAACACCTTGCCAGTTTCATTTTTTATTTGTTGAGGATCTCGCATTTTTGAGTGCGAAAAATGGATGTAGCATTGCTCGACATCAAGCAATGAATTCCGCTTAGACCGCTGATAGGAGCCGTCTTGAACGTACTATGAGGTATGAACATAGCTCATTGTTGAATGCTTCATAGTAACTTTAAGATAAAGAACAATAATAAAAGCGTTATTTGCCAGTTTTTCGGTTGCTTGTTTACCACGTATTTGTAGAAACATTGTCTCAAGTGCATTTACTCAATATCCTTTCCTTGTTTATGCTTCACACACTTTTAAATGGATCACTAAAGGGTTATTGGTAATATTTTTGTGTCTAGTTACTAAAGTGGCTTAAGAGAAAAATATCTTTTAATTCATTTCATATACGGGCCAATGTTAAAACATTTTCCCTCGTTGATGAAGGTTACGACCATATTGGCCAAGTTTATATTTGAAAGGGTTGTTGATTCAGAGAGTATTCTGATTGATAAATTGATAATAGATGAATCAGAATTGAAGAAACAATGAGAGGAGTTTCATTTTTCCATACACCTTGGGAATTGTATACAGTAAAACCTGCTTGAGAGACCACCTGTATTAAGAGACCAACCTGTTTTAAGAGACCACTTAAAATTTACACTTCATAGCAAAATTGAATTAGATTGACCTCTATTAAGAGACCACCTGTCTTAAAAGACCACTTTTTCCTACTCCCTTGAGTGGTCTCTTAAAACAGGTTTCACTGTATAATAAAGTATAAATCTATAGTGGTCAAGTCTATTTAATAGCTAAAATTTATTACTCTGTAAAGTACTAGTAAATCACGGATAGAAATGATTAGCTATGTCGCAATAAAATCAAACTGACTCCCCATAATTTGATTGTGATGCATGTAATCACAGCAGCACATGTCTTTTCAGACAAACTTTCTTTCCTAGCAAACTTTCTTTGCTGATACTCTTTCTTACAAAGAGTCTTTTCTGTCAAACTGTCATTTTTTTCAACTATTTGTATTACATTACGGTGTCGTCTTTTAAATAACGCTTTTGTCTTTTCATATTGACTCTTTTGTTACAAGTTATTCTCTTACTTTTACATTTTCATCTCTTTTAATTCTTATTTGTAGTTCTTTACTTTTACTTTATTTGATTTAGACTTTGGGTTCATTGTGTACTTGTCCCCATAGAGTCTGACATGTATTTAACGTAACCTGGACTAAATTAAAGTTTTTATGAAGATATCTCATCATTTATCAATTTATACAACAAACGCATTAAGCTGATTTGATACAGATTTGCTGAAAAATAAGTTTATTATGCTAACTTGGATTAATAGACTTTTAAGGTCAAGATCTGGGATGTTATTTGTTAGTTCGTGTACCAAAATTAATCTTCATATTTCTTGACTGCTGAAAGCTGTTAAGTCAAATTCTCTCAAATGCATCAGAAAAAAGACTTGCAAATCAGATTAGCTGCAGGCATATGTTAGAAAGTTGCAAAAATCTCTGGTAAAAATATTCACATTAATGTTCTGTCAAAATCACTTAAAGACACAATACTGGAACGTTAAGTGTCATCCTCAGCTGTATATACCAATCAGTTCTGCTACTAAACAGAATGCCTTCCAAATCACAAGAGAGAGAAACACTTACAATACTTAACAGAAATGAACCTTGTTATTCTTATATGACCTGATCGTATGTTTATGTTAAATAAATATTTCCAATTCTCTTCATTTGGTGGTTCTTATCTATCCATTTGCTTTCATTGTTTCTATAACATGTACAGGGTACAGCAAATCTGAAAACATTAGATTAATAGATGCACAGTTTTTTAATGACCGACAGTATGTTCAAATTTTAGTGTTTTCAGGGGTTTATACTCTTTGCACGTGAAAGAATCCTGTATAAAATATGTTAAATGTGTCTTATATGTCTGCTTTTTAATCAGCATTTATCGCATAGAGGTACCTTGGCCTTCACACATACTTTACACTCTGGGTATTTGCCATCACAGAGGACCAACCCGTGGTACAATCGCCATATATTCACGCTCCCAGAATTATTTCAATTCTAATATGACACTTACAGGGTTCAGAATAGATGAATTCGTCTTTTTATTACTAGGTGAAATAGCAATCTTACTCCATAAAATATGGCATTTTGTTCTTTGACGCTACAAAAACTTTCGTCAAACTGTCTATGACTGACTTTATCACAGGTACGGTTGATTGTCATGACAATACCCGATATATGAGGATTTTGCTACGGTTATAGACACGAGGTGATTAACGGACGTCATATTAGAATTTTAGACAATTCAGAAATGAATTCATGGTTTACTTCTTATGCTTCACACATTTCACATTGACAGATCAACATTTTCGTTATGTATGAAAAAGAAAGGATATGGGGTTAAAGTCACGGAGACAACATCCCATATCCAGGTTAAAACGACCCAAAAAAACGCATCTAGGGGTCACCGTACGGCCTTGATATCTTCCTCTTCATTCCTCTCAAGACTATATAAATTATTCGATATCTCAGTAGATATTTGATAATATTTATGTTTTGCTAGAAACCTTACATTGAGACAGAGCTTGTATCGCTCACCTGACAAAATGCTTCTATGCCATGCATGACAAAAAATGATGTTTTTACCAATGGGGTCTAATGTTTAGCTATGTTCTCCATTAGCATCCGTGTTTTTTGTCTGATCCTATTGAAATGAGTAATTTTTCCAAAATTAAATTTTTTGTCGGATCGGAACGAAATGAGCAATCTTTGTTGAGGACCTTTAGTAAATCATTTCTGCAAAGTTTGGTTGACTTTGATTTAGCTATTTCAGAGGAGAAGATTAAAATGTGATTTTTCCGTCGGGTCAAATGTTAAACCATCTTTCTGTGCTGGCGGCCATGATTTTTATCAGATCGGAACAAAATGAGCCATCTTTGTTGAGGACTTTTAGTAAATCATTCCTGCAAAGTTTGGTTGAATTTGCTTCTGTAATCAGTGGTTTCAGAGGAGAAGATAAAAATGTGATTTTCCAATAGGGTCCAATGTTAAACGTAATTTCCAAAGGTCCCAAATTTCGTGAGCCCCAGCACATTAACTGAATGTACAGCTTCAAGATTTTGATGGATGCAGTTGAAGACTATGCTATGAAGTGGCCAAAGAAAGAGAAGGAGGACGTTGAGACATTGTTCGACTGGATCATGTCCATAAGGTCATTAATTGTAAATCGCATCCGGCGAATAAAAACTGCTATGAAATCCAGAAATCCCAGTATATTTGAAGATCCCCTTGTAGTAGAACTCTGTCCAACCTCTATGAAAATTACGTCATTGTCCCTGCAGACAAAGCTTCTAACAACATACTGTTTGTGTGTAAGAAACACTATATCGACTGCTTTGTGAAGAGATGGGCATCGACAGTTCATCTGGAAACCCTACTTATACCCCTACTTGAATATTGAGGGATGAGATTGTAAAAAATCACACTTCAATGTTAGCATCGTTTGGCATAAAAGCTAATGATGAAAACAATCAACTCCCTTACATCTACTGGGTACCTAAACTTCATAAGAATCCATACAAACAGAGATTCATTGCCGGGTCTTCCAGATGCACCACTAAACTTCTTTCACAGCTCCTCACTACTTTGTTGACCACAGTTAGGGATGGCCTGAAAAATTACTGTAATAAAGCTTACTCCACAAGCGGTGTGAATCAAATGTGGATTCTTAAAAATTCAAAAGATCTCCTTGAACAGTTATCCTCAACCAGTCTTACCCATTGCCATAGCATTCAAACTTTTGACTTTTCTACACTTTATACAACCCTGTCACACAATAAACTGAAAATAGTAATTGCAGAATTTATATATCAATGTTTCTGCACAAAAAATGGAGAACGTAGATACACCTATTTAGTTATAGGGAAAGACAAGAAAAAATTTGTTAAGAACCACACTGATTCAAAAAAGAAGTACATTGAGACTGACGTAATCAAAATGTTAGAATTTTTGATCGACAATATTTTTGTCGAATTCGGAGGTCGTGTTTTCCAAAGACAATAGGGATTCCTATGGGAACAATGTGCGGCGCTTTTAGCTGACATTTTCCTTTACTATGAAATTTTACAAGGGCTTATTCAAAGAAAACAAAAGCATTTAAGCCCTGTAATTAAATTTCAGCTTCCGATACATAGACGATGTACTTTCTCTTAATAATCCTAAATTTAAGGAGTATTTACATCAGATCTATCCAAATTTAGCTTGAAATTAAAGAAACTACTGAAACACCTACTTCAGCTTCGTACCTAGATCTTTTATTGTATATTGACGAAGATGGACGTTTGAAATCTACGCTATATGACAAGCGTGATTTTAATTTCCCCATTGTGAACTTTCCCTCTCTTAGCAGCAATATACCTACCTCTCCAGCCTATGGAGTGTACATTTCACAGTTGATTCGTTACTGTCGAGCATGTAGTTTAGTTTAAACATATTTATTCATAAATTTCCAGCATGTGTATAATATAATACAAATCACAATACATAATGCAAATTACAGGATTAGGTAACAAGCTCAAAATAGCTTTTCGAGACCATCTCCTGTAGTTTATAAAGTGATTTTTTGAACAGAGCAAAACCACTGTCCCAAAAGCTGCTTAGTCAGGGATTTGTTCAACCTTTGTTTATTTCATCTATGGCCCGTCACCATAGCATCATTGAAAGATATGACGTACGTATTACTGGAGTTCACACTGTGAATGCCTTTGTTCTGAATGTTGTAATTTCTGTGTCTGTGCTTTGTATCTGTCAAACGTCAGTTTTGTGTCTAACGTCATTGTTTTCTGTGTTCTCGTTTTTGCCCTGTCTTTGGACTTCGATTTTGTAAATTTCACTCCTTTGTTCCTTCGGTATTCTACTGCCAGGTGAGCTAAAAGATAGGTTCTCAAAATGATCTGTTCGAAGATTTGTAAGAATTTCACTGTGTAATTATTGCCAACAATAAAGCAATATACTTACCCCCATGAACTTCAACATGTACTGGTTTACTTTCTTCCGTTCCAAAACAATTTTCAACATAACAAATGTAAGATGCATTGTCGTTCAGGTCAACATGATGGATCACCAGTGAGGGAGAAGTTATATTTGATCCAGAATACTTGCTGCCATCAATTACAATAATAGTTGACTTTCCGCCTACTATTTTAACCCAGTACACTTTCGTACAAGCAGGTTCTGCAGTAATCGTACATTGCAAGGTTATAGAAGTCTTCAACAGCACTCTATGATGGAATGAAGTCGTAATAACTTTAGGTTTGTCTGAAAAGAAATAACACTTTCTAATAAAGCATGTCAGTGAAAAGGTATCAACAAAAATGAAAACAATGAAATAATGCTACATTTTCAATTATAGAGATAACAAAATACCGAAGTAACTGGTTTTTTTTTAGTTTCTCCATATGTGCATTCTGACAACTCATATCTTTTCAGTGCAGATCAATACCAAAATATGTGTTAAAGCTGATAGAGAACAAATTACCAACAGGATCTAACGAGTAAAGCCAAAATCAGCTAAGGACAGACCTACGGAAGAGGTAGATACTCTTTAGTTTTGGAACAAAAATAGGAATTAGCTGAAAAGAATCAGCACCTTTCTCAGAATTCTCAGATATTTGATGTTGCTAAAAACATCAGGTTCGTCCCTCCTTTTCAAGAAAAGGATGTTGACAAATATTTTCTGCATTTGAGAAAATAGCTCAGAATTTAAAGTGGCCAAAACACAATTGGTCAATGTTATTACAGAGTGTGTTCATTGGAAAAGCCAGGGAAATTTTATGCAGTTGTCAGTAGAACAGGCTTCGGATTATGACACTTTAAAAGAGTTAATTCTTAAAGCCTATGAACTGGCCAAAAAATTTAGGAAGGCAAAAAAAACAGAGTGACCAAACCTATGTAGAGTTTGCTAGAACAAAAGAGTAACTATTTGATCGTTGGTGTTCATCAACGAAAATAAATATCAATCATGAGAAATTAGGTCAGCTAGTTTTAATTGAAGAATTTAAAAGATGTATTAGTACTGACATTACAACTTTTATTGATGAACAAAAAGCTGAAACTCTGAAAATTGCTGCACGTTTAGCTTATGATTTGTCACTTACACATAAAACACAATTTTTTAATTAACCACAGAAATTTTTCAGAAATAGTAATCCTACAAATTTTACATCCAGACCTACAAATGATGTAAATAGTAGGCAACGTCCAGTTAAAAGCTCGTCCAAGTCTTATCCCCCCTCACAGTCACAGAAGCCATTTAAGTCGATTTCTTTTAATTATTGTAAAATAGAAGGCCATTTGATATCTGACTGTTGCAGGTTAACGCAAAGTAAGGATAATGAAGTTAAACCCAGTGGTTTTGTTGAGTCGTCACAATGTTTGCCTCATTTTGGTACAGATGTGCACAGTTCTTTTTCTGAGGCGAAGTCTGTTTCTGATCCTGTTAGTTAGGTCGAGGTCAAATCCCCATTTAGTCCCATTATGAAGATTTTTTAACCATATATTAGTGATGGTTTTGTGTCGCTTTCGAGTGATTTTTGTAATTCTATTTCCATTCTAAGAGATACCGGAGCCTCTCAATCTCTTTTGTTGGTGGACCTTGCCGTTTGATGATATTTCTAGCACTGGTAGAAACATTCTTATAAAAGGGGTAGACTCTAGTGGTTATACTGCTATTCCTCTTCATAATGTTTATTTGACCTACGACCTTATAGAGACTTTGTCTCATTTGCATTTACTCCATATCCCTTCATTGTTAATTTTAGACTGGAGTTTGTCTCTCCTACAGTGTGGGTTCCGTAAAAAGATTACCCGTGAGAGAGATGTATGCTCTATATACATTTCAGTTATGGTGTACTTGTTCTTGAGAGAATCTCTCATATGGATACGATTTCACGCTTTCACATTTTTTTTTTGTGTGTGTGATCGAAAATTGTTATTCAGACCACTTGTTTATTGTGCCCACATCTCATGATCTTATTATGCCATGTTTTCTTACAATTGGCTCGATGAGTGCCCTGTGGTTGTTTAAATGTTGTGATCGTCTTCTATTGTCTTTTGTCGGGCAATGGATGACAACGATTGTAAGAACAGTTTGACAGTTAAGTTTATGGCTGTTGACGATCCCGCATCCATGGATCATTAGGTAATAAAATATGGATGTAGCGTCGCTCGACAATTAGCAATGAATTCCGCTCAACCGGTGCTAGGGGCCGTCTTAAACTTGCCAAAAATGTTCTGTGTCGGATTGTGTTTCCCTGATTCAGTCGAATGTTATACGGATTTTCCTAACTGGTCTCTTCCTCTGGTCGATTCGGACTTTTGTTGTCACTTTTATTTGTTATGAGGTATGAGTAAAGTTCATTGTTGAAGGCCTCATGATGACTTCAAGATGAAGAACAACAATAAAAGCGTTGTTCTATTGCTTATTATTACAATGTTTTATACAGACTTTGTCTCATTTGCAATTACTCTATATCCCTTCATTGTTAATAAGGTATCAAGTCATCATTGTCATTTGAAGGTGTTCAACTTCTTCTTGCTAATGATTTAGCTAGGGATAAAGTTCAAAGAAATCTTATTGTGACAGACAAGCCTTCTTTCGATCAAGTATCTGGTTCTGCTGAATAGGAGTTTTCTGGATTGTACCCTGCCTGTGCAGTTACTCGTGGTATGAAAAAGAAATGTGTGAAAGCTCAGAAAGCTGATGAAAATAGCAATGATGATTTTGATTTGTGATATATATTTATGAGTCAGCTTAGTGATGTTGGTGTCAAAACAAGCAACCCCTTAGAGTTTTCTGATTTTTCATTGGTTCAAGGTGATGGCTTTTCTATGTCTACATTTAGCAGTGAGCAACATTAAGAACCTGAAATTTCATGTCTTTTCAACAGGGCTGTTGATGAAAGTGAGTCTTTGCAAGAACCTGTCACTTATTTAACTAAAAATGTTATTCTTATGCGTAAATGGAGATCTGGTGTATCTGCTGATGCAAAATGGGCAGTACAGTATAAAATTGTAGTACCAAAGGTGTATAGAGCTGAGATATTCAGCATGGACCATGATACTCCCTTGTCAGGATACTTAGGTATTAATAAGACTTACAACAAAATTCTAAATTATTTTTATTGCCCTAATCTTAGAAAAGATGTCTCTAATTACTGCAAGTCTTCTCATACATGTCAATTAGTGGGGAAACCAAACCAAGTTATTCCAAAAGCACCTCTTCAGCCAATACCTGCCTTTAAGGAGCCTTTTTGTAGAATATTAAAAGATTGTGTAGGTCCTTTACCAAAAACAAAATCTGGTAATCAGTACATGTTTACTATCATGTGTGCATCCACAAGGTTCCCTGAATCTATTCCCTTAAGAAATATAAAGACTAAGACCATAGTAAGGGCTTTAACTAAATTTTTCACTTTGTTTGGCCTACCTAAATCTATTCAATCAGGTCATGGTTCAAACTTTATGTCAGGTATTATTCAACATTAATGTATGAATTACGCATTAAACATTACAGCTCATCTGCATATCACCCTGAAAGTCAAGGCGCTTTAGAGCGATTCCATTAAAAAATATGATGCGGACCTATTGTTTTGACACAGAGAAAAATTGGGATGAAGAAATTTCTTTTATTTTATTTGCTGTTAGAGAAGCAGTAGAGAATCATTAGGTTTTAGTCCCTTTGAATTAGTTTTTGGACATATATTTAGGGGCTCACTCAAACTTTTAAATGAGAAAATTTTATCTGCTGAAATAGACCACTTAAATCTCTTTCATTATGTTTCAGATTTTCGCACTCAACTTGTTAAAGCTAGTGAACTCGCCAATAAAAATCTTAAGTCTAGTCAAGAATCTATGAAAGCTAAGTATGACCAATATTCTGTAAAATGTAATTTTGACCCTGGTGATAAAGTACTTGTATTACTTCCTGTTCCTGAAAAGCCATTTGAAGCCAGATATTTTGATCATATATTTTTGAAAAAGAAAATCAGTGATTTAAATTACATTATTAAAACACCTGACAGACGTAGACATAATAGGCTGTGTCATGTTAATGTGATAAAAAACTGATATAGATAGAAATAGCACAAATATTGTACATTCTGTAAATTTAGTTAGTGTTGACCCTGATAATTTTGAAAATGACTTTTGTGAAAAGATTGATTCGCCATCTATTACACCAAAGCTGGAAAATTCACAGATTCTACAAGATTTGGATTCAAAACTTCAACATTTACCAACGATTCAAAAGGATCAGTTGAAGCACTTACTCCGTGAATTTGAACATTTGTTTCCGGACATTCCGACAGGAACTGATAAAATATTTCATGACGTTGATGTTTGTGATTCATTACCGATAAAACAGAATCCTTATCGACGGAATCCGATCAAACAAAAGTACCTGCATGATGAAGTTCAGTATTTGTTAGAAATTACTTTATTGAACCTAGCAAAAGCAATTGGAGCTAACCTTGTATTTTAGTACCAAAACGTGATGGAACTTATCGTATGTGTACGGACTATTAAAAATTAAACAGTGTTACAAAAACTGACTCATTTCCAATTCCGCGCATTGATGACTGTATTGATAAAATTGGAAATGCTAAATACATTACAAAAATTGACTTATTTAAAGGATTTTATCAAGTTTCTCTTACAGAGTGTACAAAAAAACTTTCCGCTTTTGTTACACCGGATGGACTTTTCCAATACAAAGTTATGGCTTTTGACATGAAAAATTCGCCGGCAATTTTTTAGCATCTTATCAACAGTGTTATTTCTGGAATTTACGGCTGTGAAGCATAAATTGATGACATTCTTATATATAGTGACACTGGGGAAGAACACCTTCGTATACTTCGAACTTTCTTTTGAATGTTTAAGCAGTGCTCTGTTAACAGTCAACCTCTCCAAGAGTGAATTTGGATGTGTTTATGTAATCTATTTAGGACATGTTGTAGGTCAAGGTCAGGTAAAACCTATTGATGCTAAAATAAGTGCTATTTCTAGTTTTCTTAAACCTGAGAATAAGAAACAATTGATGCAATTTCTGGGAACGGCTGGATTTTATAGAAAATTTTGTCAAAACTTATCTTCAATTAGTGAACCTTTGACTAAATTATCGAGAAAAAATGTAAAGTTCATTTGATCTCAATGTTGCGATGAAGCATTTGAAGAACTAAAAGACATCCTAGAAAGTGCGCCAGTTTTAGCTACACCTAATTTTGATTGTCAATTCAAATTAGCTGTAGATGCCAGTGATGTTGCTGCTGGTGGTGTTTTATTACGAGAAGGTAAACGTTGTATAGACCATCCAATTTGTTATTTGTCCAGAAAAATTTATACAGAAATTGTAGAGATATTCATTTTTTTTATGCAAATGGAATATGTCGTTTTGTATAAAAAAAATAACAATAAATGATTATATACAGTAGAAATCCGGGACAAATTGTAATAGAAATTTTTTTTTGTCGCGGGACAAAGATACCTACGGTGTAGCAAAAGAAGTAGGAATATCAATCTCCATATTTTGGAAATTGATCATTTTGAACAGTTTATCTAAACAACTATGTTTAACCTGAAAGTTATCTTAAATTAACATCATAATGCCATCAATGAAAACAAATTTAATGACCCATGACATCAGGAGCACAGCATATTGTATTTCCTATCTCAAGCTATCCATGTACTATATTTCATGATGATATCGTAACTCCGTCCTTTATTATAATTATACCTTTCAACCTGAACCCCAACATGAATTCTTTCTTCATAATTCCATCAAGTAAATTAAAATCGATGACCCATTACCTCAGAGTCACAGCATTCGATTTGCATTCTTATTACAAACAATCCATGTTAGATGTTTCATAACGATATTGTATCTTTTTTCTTATAAAAACCTTCAGCAAAAACCTTTACCTGGATTCTATGGAACAACGGCAGAAGAATACCGAAGGAACAAGTGAAGCGTTGAAACACAAAAGTTCAAAGACATGGAAAAATGAGAACAGAGAAAAACAGACAAAACAAGCACATGAGATAGCTACAATCCGCGGAAATAAAAAGATAACATTAAGAACTAAGGCACTCATAATCTGAACTCCCATGAAAATCGGGAACGACATCAGGTGCTCCGGAAGGGTAAACATGTCCTGCTCCGCTAGCCACACCCGTCACACTAGCATTGGGTCAATCCAGGGTTGAGTCAAATTCGGTTATGTCAAATCCGTGAAGACGTGAAATCTAGTTGAAAATGTCCGTTTTCATTTAGGACATAGACAGGTCAAACTGTCAATAATGTTATGGTGACGGCCATAGAATTTCTGAAGGGATAAAATTCACAAAGGCTGAACAAATCCCTGACTAAGCAGCTTTTGGGATAGTGTTTTTGCTCTATTCAAAAATTCACTGTATGAACTATATGCTCGACAGTAACGAATCAGTTGTGAAATGTACACTCCATAGGCTGGAGAGGTAGGTATATTGCTGCTCAGAAAGGGAAAGTTCACAATTGGGAAGTTAAATCATCACGTTTATCATATATCTTAGATCTCAAACGTCAATTTCTGTTAATGTATATTAAAAGATCTAAGTACGAAGCTGAAGTCGGTGTATCAGTAGTCGCTTTAATTTTAAGCTCATTGGGATAGATCTGGTGTAAATATTCCTTGAATTTTGGATTCATAAGAGAAAGTACATCGTCTATGTAGCGGACGCTGAACTTAAAGGACTGCATGGGCTAAATGTTTTTGTTTTTTATGTACTAGTTCTTCATACGAGAAAAAAAAGATATGAGTTAGAAGTGGCGCGCAGTTAGTACCCATGGGGATTCCGATTGCCTGTTTAAAACACGGTCTCCGAATTCGACAAAATATTAATATTATCTATTAAAAATTCCAAACTTCCTATTGGAAATCACATTTAAGTTAATAACCATGAAGGTCACAACATCTTTTTCTTTTCAAAATGCTACATCTTTTATCATAAACTATATATGTAAAAATGTTTTAAATAGTATTATAATTTGTTCCTTCAAAACTGCCTTCAACCTGAACCTTAACTTCAAGAAAAGAGCAAACTTTTTGCATCAACATGTTGCAGTTCATATTACAAAATATCCATCTGCAAATTTTGATAACTATATCATAACTCTTTCTTGAGAAAATAACCTAACTCTTTACCATAACAGAGATCTTGTCAAAAGCGTTTTTTAAGGTTTATGCCATATTTAACGGCGTATTTAGATTATATAGATTGACTTGTCATCTGGTGGTATACATCAATTGAAAGCTCATTATTTCTAGTTTCCGAATAAAAAATTAGTTTAAGAAATATATGAGGAAGTGTTGGATAAATCGTCAATTAAAACAGATGTGTAAAACTGTAAATTGTCATTTTGCTAGACGTTTTGTCAAATAGTTTTAATTACGCCATCAACCTCAATATTTAAGATATTGCGAAAATTAAAATGCATCATATAGATTACCTCACAAAGATAATTCCTGTATAGTTTCATATTTAAAAAAACAAAATCAAGAACGGCTTTTGTTACCCAAAAGCGTCGTTGGATGAATTCGAAAATAAATTCGAGCGATTTTTTACAATGTCCTTTGTAATGATAAAATATTCAGCGTAGTGAAATAGGACAAAATAAATATTAAATAGTTGTAAAGATTTGTAAAGATTTGATGTTTAGCTTCATTTTCGTATATTATTTATGGTAATTGAACAAGTATATATTTCCGGAGATTCGATGAACGAAATGAACTTCACCTCGAAATAAGAAAAAAAATCCCTCTCGCCAAAATTAACTTCCAATTTATGGGTCAGAAATTGACAATATTCCACTTTCGAGATTTTCGGTAATTGTCAAATCTACTGGGAACTGGTTTCCGCCGTCAGAAGAGCGTAATCAAGGAATTTTTATTTTTTTATTTTCTTGACCCAAGATAAATTGGCACTCTCTTCTTTCTACCCTTTTTGAATATTTTTAGCTGTTTTTTTTAAGTTTGTACATTTAGTTTAATTTTACTTTTTAATGGTGGCCTATCATACCATTTTTACTTTGTTTATTTTCATTTATTTGTGTCCATTGCACAAAATTTATTTTTATATTCTCATAATACGGAAAGCCTGACCTCGAAATTTTTGTAACCAAACTGTGTGGTGAAACGCCACGCTCCAGTTACTATAAAGATCCCTTCTATATTTCTCTAAGGAGACAAGACGCACTTTGTTTCGTTTAGAATAAGTAATGAAGGGAAATGAAGTAAACGTACATAAGACAAATGGACTACAAAAAGGGTTCGAGGCATCCATGGTGTTCTAGTTATTGCGGTTCTAGCTATCGAAGTTTAACTGTACATGGTAAAAAAACAAAGAAATAAGCTTTTATTGTTGTTTTTCATCCTAAAGTCACCGCGGGGCCTTCAACAATGAGCTTTCATAGTAAGTTCAAGACGGCCCCTAGCACCAGTTTGAGCGGAATTCATTGCTAGTTGTGAAATTATAGAACCTTAGTGAAAATGCTCAAATACGCCACGCCCTTTATATCGGATTCCCCTGCATGATTTAGCTCTGAAATAAAAAGAGCCTGCTCACAATACCAACACTTTGAGTTGATCGTCTTCCAAACATTTAGATTTTATCTGCACTGAAGAGACATATATAGCTTGTCGAAATGCGCATATACAGAAACTAAATTTCGGTGTTCAGTTACTTGATAATTGCAAAAATTTCAAACATTCATATGATAATCAACAATTCTTAAAAATATGAAAGCAATTAATAGTTCCAGATGAGTTACTTGGATTACTTGTTTTTAGATTGACAGTAGTTCAGTTTTCAATTACTCTACAATATAAAGAACGGCAGTAGAATACCGAAGGAACAAAGGGGTGAAATTCACAAAAATCGAAGTCCAAAGACAGGGCAAAAACGAGAACACAGAAAACAATGACGTTAGATACAAAAACAATGACGCCAGACAGACACAAAGCACAGAACCAGAAACCACAACATTCAGAACAAAAGCACTCACAGTGTGAACTCCAGTGAAACTGAGAGTGACATCAGGTATATAAAGATGATATTTGGCAGTTTAGCGGGAAAACAGTTAAAAGTTCTGTAAATTTGGATTACTTAGTGTAAAAACTGTATACAAAAATTGGGTTTTATGCATTTTAAACATTTTTTGCGATAATGGATTTCCTATGTTTGGGCTCTAGTGCTGCTGATGAGGAATAAATTTCCGAATGGCCATACAGCTCATTAAAATTATTGCAGTTGGAATGAACATATGTGTAATGTTTATTTACCCGATATCCTTTGATAAAAAAAACGAAATGAAAGATCTTAATAGTAGGTATTTTCTTTTATCTGTAGGTTTTTTCAATAATTCTACCTTATAGAAAATGCAGAAGTGAATCGGGAAAAAGGAATGCATAATTAGTTCATATCGTAAGGCCTAATGTTTACTGAAATACCAATCCACGAAATTTGAGAAATATATTGTCAAAAACAGCATAATCATATAAGTATTCTCCGATTTAGATAAAGGTAAATGTCATACTCTGCTAACATTTTCCATGGGCGACCATTATAACCTTTTGTGCATTTGCTTATTTACCAGAAGTTCACTTTATGAGGTGATATGATTTTCTCAAAGCAGCACTTCTGCCAAGTAACATATGGAAGGTATGACCCAACTTGTCAGTAACTTCGGTATTTTGTTTTTTAAAGAATAATAAGAATTTTCACCTAATTGTGATTTGCAAATTACCAATTTTGCCTGTCAGATCCTTTGGCATGCATGACCTCATAACTCAGATGTTGTCAATATGGACAGTTATGTGCAAAGTGAAAGTAACATGGATATGTTAATTGAAGTACATGTATTACTTTTGACTATGACAGCAGTTAATTTGTCATTTATTATGGTCTAACCAAAAGGTAAAATATGTTTTGTAAATATCAACAATATGTACAATGTGTTAAATAGAGATTATTATATGGCATTTTTCATATCTCATATCATCCATATTTGCGCGAGGGCGAAAGGTCAGAGGGCTAATATGGGTCGAGAAATGATGTGAAAAATACCATTTCATAAACTGTTTATCATATACTTCAACAATGGACCAGTTTTACTCCTTTTTATTTCATAGAAAATTGAATTATGTAAATTATTCATCTAGATCTGTAAAATGTGTGTCATTTAGTCAGTGTCGTTTTCAGTGGAATTTGTTTCAAAGTAAGCATTTTCGTTTCATTTTGGACATCATTTATTATGTTAAACAAAAATTTAATCAATTCACTATTTACTAAAATGAAATAATGAAATGTTCACATATGAGTATAGCCAGGAAAAATGGTTTTTACTACTTTAATTTTTTCTTTCGAGTGTGTTTTACATTTCAACAGATAGTTCCCCCTTGTTTTGTGTTTTAAATCAACAAACAGGATATTTTTAAATGGAAAAGAAAATAAATGGATATGTATCTGCTAACATTAAGGTAGTCGACCTAGGTTAAGGGAGATAACTCTTAAAATCAGTAAGACGTTTGAAACGTTCTGTTTCATCATTACTTTTTATGCATTGATGTGAAGAACTATGTTACTTAGAAGCTTAGAATATAGTTTATATATTTGTTTTTATATATTTTGTCCATCTTCCCACTTCAAGTGTTTTAATTCCATTTCTTCCCCTCAGACCATAGTTTGTGGGGAAAGACATATGGACCTCAGACACTTCACTTGAGAAGATGATATTTAGTAGCTTTTTTGTCAAGTGGTTTGTCAAGTATTTATGTATTGTCACATTGAAATTTTGTTTTACTAAAATTGTTTCATTTCCTGAAGACTTTTAATAAACAGAAAATTCGAACATACTAATTTTTGGAGAAATTTAATAAATATTTTGATTGAAATACAAGAAATTGGTTTTGTTCTTTTATGTAGCCTGCCTTTTGCATGTTAAAGTAAAAGTTGTATTTGTATCGCAAAATGATCTAAAATGCAATTCAAAAAGGGAGGTTATTTGATCAATAAAAACATATTTTTTTAATTATAAGAAAACACGCTCGTTGATCCCACTTTCCTTTTTCGTTTTAATCAATATGCAAAATAAAACAAAATCCAAATTAAATCGAAATCCAAAATTTTAATTTTCGGTCAAAGATTATTAGCTTATATGGTCGATGTTCTTTATCTTCATCTAAATTTGCTTACCCGTGCAACAAAGATTAATCCAGGCCAAAATGTCAAAATTTTATTTTAACTCCGTACCACCTCAAAAAAAAACAAAAGAAATCCATTTCGTTGCTCATAATGGTTTGGGTTTTATTTTCAAGTGCAAAAAATCCATATCTAAATGTTTTCATAATGAATGAATATAAAATCTGAAAAATATTATTGTGAAGTTATTGCAGACAAAACAATTAATGATAAGGCAATATACTTACTCCCATTAACCTTCAGGTGTAGTGGATTACTCTCTCCCGTTCCAAAACAATTTTCAGCATAGCAAATATAAGATCCCTCATCATTCAGGTCGACACGATTGATGACCAGTGAGGGCGAAGCAATAGTTGATCCAGAATACTTGCTGCCATCAATTACAATGATATTCGGCTTTTTGCCTACTATTTTTGCCCAATACACTTTGGTATAAGCAGGTTCTGCAGTAACCTTACAGTGTAGGGTAATTGAAGTTCTAAACAACGCCCGTTGATATAAAAGATCAATAATAACTTTAGGTTTATCTGAAAAGAAATAAGTCTTTTAATTAAGCATGTCATTGAAAAGGTGTCATTATAAAAATATAAATATAAATAAAACAATAATACTACATTGTCAGACATAAAGATAACCAAAAACAAAATACCGAGGTTACTGTGAATTCAGGTTCTGCATATGCGCATTTCGACAACTTATGTCTCATCAGTGCAGATAAAATCAAAACATTTGGTAATCACTGAACCGAAATATAGAGAACAAATTACCAATAGGATCTAAATCGGAAAGCCAAAATCAGCTAAGGACAGAGCTATGCTATCTTCAGGTTATAATAAAATTTCTTTAATTTAAATATTGCAAAGTTTCAAATAAAATTCATTTTTGTGCCAGCACCGAAGTACTGGCTACCGGGATGGTGAATACCCTCGGGGAATAACAGTCCATGGCCACCAGCAGTTGCATCGGCCCAGTAGTAACAAATAACAAAATCCAAGGTTACTGTAAATTTAGGCTCTGCGTATGCGCATTTCGACAAATTATGTCTCATCAGGGCAGATGAAATCAAAATGTTTGGAAATCCATGAACCGAAATATGTGTAAAAACTGATAGAGAACAAAATACAAAAAAAAAATACCGAAGTTGCATAAAATGGTAAATTTCGTTATGCTGTACACGTGTTTCAAGGAGTAACCTCTCATCAGCAGCATCAAAATCAAATGATGTGGAAAGCAATAATCCAAAAGTTGTCTAGAAAGAAGTACTAATTTCCAAAAATATCGAAAATGGAATCCAAAACCAGTTACCAATACGATCTAAATAGGAAAGAAAAAATCAACTAAGGACAGAGTTATGCAAGATGTAGATGCTCCTTAGCTTATAACAAAATTTTCTTTAATTTAGATATTACAATTTTTCAAATGAGACAAATAAACAATAAAAAGGCACAAAATAAATAAATAAATAAACAAAAAGAAGAAGAAAAAAGAACACATTCTTAGTTGTATCATGCGCAGGGCTTACAAAGCAAATATACAAGTTATGAACATTTACAATAAATTTTAGTAAAACGTAATACTTATTGAAAATCTAAACTGTCAATTTAATAATCTTAGATAACAAATAAACGTGTATCAAATGGACACAGGGCCAATAATCAGTAAGATATTTGTTTAAGAAAGATGGTGTAAATATCTACAGTTCAAAGTATTTTCAATCGAATTAAAATAGAATTTCAAATACCTAGTGGTCCTAAGATTTTTGCAATTCAGTTGTCGAAAATCTCTGTTTAAACTGAAAAGAATTTTTTGCGTGACATAATCAGAAACTTTAAGTGGTACAAAACTCAAACATTTGTAATATCGATCATTTCCCAAAATGTTTTTAAGGATGTAGTAAGGTGAGGTTTTTCAAATTCGTCACTTGGATTTCACGGATTTTATCCACTATATATTTATATTACTATGTAATATATTTTGCCACATTGCCCCCCATTTTCTAGTCATCTAAGGCTTCAGTAGCCTTTTTGAAGTCAGTCATCAATATTTCATTTGATTGTAGTTTTTCCTTTCAAGTGGAAGAATTCAATAATGTTTACATGATGTCCTAAGGAAGATGTCCAAGAGAGCCTTTTCCCGCCATTTTTAAAATTGTTAAATATCTGGAAAACAAGGTCCATAACCTATCAGAATTTTTAGCTGACTTTATTTCTTTACCAATGTTATTTCCATTTATGGTATCAATTTAAAATCATAGATTTATTTATTTTCATTTCACTAATAGTACATCCTTAAAAAACTACTGAAAAGAATTGTCAGAAGCCAAAATGCAAAGACCAAAAAGAAAAAGTATGTACAAATCAACGGAAGACTGTAAACCGCGATAGTCCTGACTTCGGACAGGGATATCAAGAGAAACAATGGGTTAAACCTGTTTTATTGCGCTTCCAACCCCCTCTTTAATTGCACTAGTGTCCGGTACTTATTTAATAACAATTACTTTTGAAAGGTGGTATACATTTAAAAGAAAATGTTTATCTCATTCATAACTAAAACCAGAATTCTTACTCACAGTTCGGAAAGAAACTTCAAATTATTCCACAAGGACTTATATTAGAGATTTCTTTTAATGATTATGTATTGATACCCTAATTTTGAAGGCGGTCACGAAGATATCTATTCCTAATGAGAAAGTCTGAATAGTAAGTGATAGCCCTCGGGTATCTAATCAACTGTGAAACATACACATGAGCAGGAATATTACTCTCCATGTTAGGGAAATATTAGGGAAATTGATAATTCTGAAATTAAGTTGCCAGCTTTTTTAACAACTACCTCTTAGCATTGTCTTTTGATTAATCTTTTGACTGACGGTTTGGATCTCACTTACCTTCATTGAACCTAAGCTTGGATTCTAACACCAAAATGCCTCATTGAAAACAAATTCAATGACACATGACCCCTGGATAACAGCATCAGATTCATATCAAATACAATTGCAGTATTACATTTTTTATCACATGCTATTCATATACGACCCTGCATAATGATATCGTAACTTTAAAAAAAAAACTACCTTCAGCTTCAACCCTAACCTGAATTCCAACTTCATAATTCCGTCAAGGAAATTATCACAAACCATCCATTTACAAATTTCTATGATGGTATTAAAACTTCTTCCTTCAACCTGAATCTTAACATTTCCTATTTCGATATTTTTGGAAATGGGTACTTATCTTTGGATGATGGCTTTCCATATTATTTTATTTTAATGCTGCTTATGAGAGGTCACTCCTTGAAACACGTGTACAGCATAACGAAATTTACTGTTTTTTTATGCAACTTCGGCAATTTTATGTATTCCAACATCAAAGTAACCGAAACAAATCAATCAAAGTCAACGATCATTGACTTCAAGATCAGGGCACCCTTTTCACAACACAATATTGCAGTTCACTTAACGAGCCACCCATTTACAAATTTTATAACCAAACAATAACCCCTTCTTGAGGAACGACCTTGAATATCAGCCTCGACCTTGAATGGAGGGACACACAGGTCAAAAATCTAAAACAATAGGTCATTTCGCTTGAAATCAAACATAAATGAATTGGTCAATCTATACTAGAAAAATGTAATTGGAAATATTCATATTTAGTTAAAATTGTACTTAATTCCATGTTTAAAAGACATCTTTCAACTGCATTGCACGGATGAGAGCGCACACTCATATATGTGTTGTAATATAGTAATTCTTTAAAATACAAAGTAGTTATTTTAAATTATTATACCATCGTGCTCAATTGTGAAAAAAATGTTGCCTTTTGAAAAAAGATGTTTTTGAGATAAAAATGATGAAAACATGTCTTATATAAACTATGTTCCTAATGAATCTAGTATAAGGCACACAAAGTTTGGAGGAGACTTTTAAGGGCTTAAATGTTAAAGTCCACTTGTTCTTGGTGCATCGTTTCAGATTTCAGAGAAAAATATTCATATTTATTTTTAAATCGCGTCTGTTGTTAAATTTCATTTTAGTGACAATCTTGGATAACTATAGGCGGGGAAAAACTCGACAAACTAGACGAAAATTTCGTTGAATTCATTTCCTGTAGGGCATATGTTTGAACTGTATGTCTCATTGATGGCACAATTCTTGAAGATAGCAAAATTTCTTTTCAAAGGGGCGTGTTATTTCAGAGAATTTTTTTTTATTGCATATCACATGGATCTCTTTGATTAATTTATATTCTCCTCAGTGGTGATTTTTTTATAAAATATAAATACGTATGTGAATCTGAATTGCTCAAATAAATTAACAATGCTATTGCATTTTCCAAACTGTTGAAATCTCATTATATTTCTTATGGTTGGCTCGTGGTGTTTCTATGCCATTTGTGGTCATAGGACCTCATAATTTTTAAAGTATACATAGTTTTGGAAGAGTTTTAATTCAATTTTCATATAAAAAGGTAAGATAATCTCTTACACTTGCATGTTCTTTTATTACTTGTGATATTTTGACAAGATCTACCACAGATCAATTACTAGATAACATGTCGAGTGACTATATCCTTTGCTTAAATTATCAATTTCAAATTCAAAAGATTTTTATCAGAAAATGAATCTTGAATTTTTGACAACTTAGAATGGATTAAATACTTTTATAGCGCCCATTTTGCATGTCAAAGTCTGAATGCTATTTGAATTGTAAAATGATTGAAATGAAAATTTACTTAGAAGCTCTCAAGCCTCTGTACGGATCACCTGATCTTTTTAAGTATCACAGACATCATAATAAATCTTTCCTAAGCTATATCAAGCCAAATTGAAATTTCGATAGATTTTTCTTATTTTGTAGATTTGTTGTAGTTCTTAACTCATATGCTCAAAAAAAAACGGTATGTTAGAGATCATCTTTTTCTGTTATGAGGCTTTGACAACAAGGCCAAATTCGTTTTATTTTTTCAGCAATATTTACAAAAAAAATAGATGTGGAACTCTGAGAATATGCTTATTGTATAGCTTTCATATAAAATGAATATCAGATAGATTTTTATTTTCATATACCACAGAAGATTATCAGAACCGATTTATGATAGGGCCTTTACAAAGATTGCTCGTTTTGTTTTGACCAGATAAAAAACATGGCCACCAGCGCGATCATAGTTTAAACATCTGACCCTAGGGAAAATTAGATTCTGGAAAACTTTACAGGAATGATGTATGGTAAGTTCTGTACAAAGATTGTTCATTTTGTTCCGAATCAGCAGCAAACAAGATGGCCACCAGTGGGTCACTTAATTGAACATTATACCTATGGAAAATAAAGGATTGCATAAGCTCTAGATCTTAAACTATAGATCTGAAGCAAATTTAACTTAACTACTGGCATGATGTGAGCAAAGTACTTTACGAAGATTCCTCATTTTTTCCGATTCGAAAAAAACATAACTGCCGGTGCAGAACATAGAAAAACCTGCTATTAAGCATTTTCTCAGGTGAGCGATGCAGGCTCATTCTCCGAGCCTCTAGTTTTTGACCGGGTTTTCCAGAGGATAAATTCGATTAATCAAATGCTGAAAATGGCGGAAGGGCGGCTGCCTAATGGGTACATCATCAATCTCCTACAGTTTAGAGAAAGAAACTTTTTATTTTGCAGATCACTTGTAAAATATTTGATGTTATCTGCACTGATGAGACATAAGTTGTCAAAATACGCATATGCAGAACCTAAATTCACAGTAATCTCGATATTCTGCTATTTGCTACTACTGGACCGATGCCACTGCTAGTGGACTGTTAGTCCCTGAGGGTATTCACCAACCCAGTATCCAGTACTTCGGTGTTGGCCTGAAAACCGATTTTTTTTGAAAATTTGCAATATCTAAATTTATGAAAATTTTGCTAAAACCTGGGGAGAATCTTCCCTTTGCATATCTTTGTCCTTAGCTGATTTTGGTTTTCCTATTTAGATCATATTGGTAATATTTGTTCTCTATCAGCTTTAACATGTATTTTGGTTCATGGATTTCCAAATATTTGATGTGATCTGCATTGATGAGACATAAGTTGTCGAAATGCGCATATGCAGAACCTAAATTCACAGTAATCTCGGTATTCTTGTCTTTGTACACATTGATTGTGATATTTGATAATTTATGCAAAAATTACCAGCAGTTGAACTAAGTCATTTTTGCGTCTAATCTCAGGCTATAGGAAACTCGATTTGTCCGGAGCAATTCTCTTACAGTTTATATTTTGCAGATCATTTGAACATATATCAGAGGTGTGCATGTAATTTTGATTTTTGTAATTTATGCCAAAATATTACGTGAAATATCTGCACACAGGTAATCCCATTTGTCCCGAGCAAATATCCTAAAGTATTTGAGATAGAATGTTTATATTTTGCAGATCAAGTTTTAAGTATGTTTGATCTTAGGATTTAATGTTAAACTAAGTTCTTACCGGCGACTATCTTGGATGAAGCAAAAATTAAAAAAAAACACATTTTTAAAGGGACCATCCAAGGACTAGTGCCACCAAGTTTGGTTCAAATTGGCTTTGTGGCTACAGAGGAGAATGTCCTAGAATGCTTTAAATTCCATCCCCCCCCNCCCCCCCCCCCCCCACCGTGTGGCAGCTATCTTGGATCTGACTTTGACTTGCGTGATACATTTTTCGAAGGGGATCAGTAATGGACAGTTGTGACACATTATGGTTTCAGTTGGCCATGTAGTTTCGGAGGAGGGGATCTTTAAATGGGATTTCCCAAAGGGTCCAATTTAAAATTATCTTTCCCGTTGGCATCTATCTTGCTGAGGTAAGAACTTGCCGAACATATTTTCAATGGGGACTTATAAAAATTCTTACGTTTAAGTATTGTTCCAATTTGCAAAGTAGTTCCAGACAAGATGTTTGAATGTATTTTCCCTGGTTAAAATAAGTTCTTCGCTGGCAGCCATCTTGGAAAAAGTCTCATGGCGATCTCAAGATAAAGAACACTGATAAAGGCGTTGTTCCAATAAAAGCGTTGTTCATAGCTTGTATTTACTATGTATTTGTAGAGAATTTTTCGAATGTGCATTTACTCTATATTCTTTCGTCGTTATTTACACTGGAGTTTGTCTCTCCTACCGTGTGGGGTCCGTAAAAGGATTCCCCGTGCAAGAGAAAGTTGAAATCTCTCTTTACTTTTGAGCTATATTTTTTTCTTGGGAGAATTTGTATTGATACAATATCAAACTGTCTTTAAATTTTTTCTTATTTTTTTGTTACATCCAAACGTTGTTCTGACAACCAGTTTATATTGCCCTCATGTTTTTATTGTGCCCCGTTTTTTGCAGTTGACTCGATCAGGGTACTGTGGTTGTTTATATAGTGTAATTGTCTTCAATTATTTTTTGTGAAGCAAGAGAAGACAGCGATTGTTAAAAAAATTCAGCAGTTGATTTTGTTTGTTGACGATCCTGCATCCTTGGCAAAAACTGCCATAGATGTAGCTTTTTTCGACATTAAGCAAAGGATTGCGTTTAACCGGTGCTAGGGATAGTCTTGAACTTACTATATGCATGATATGATCACTTTTCTTTTTCTTTTTAGAAAGTAAAATGCATAAGTAGGCAATACACAATAAATTCAAATTCACACTTTTTGACTCTCCGCACTTTACAGAAAGGAGACAATTTTATTGCCGATAATGGTTTTATTATCATATATTATATTTAAATATTTTTCAGATGACCGACTTTAAAATCTGTTTAAAAGTGTACTGTGTAATTGTTATTACAATAAAGCAATATACTAATTTCCTTTAACCATTACTTTCTCCCGTTTAAAAACAATTTCCCCGTAACAGATAATATGTTTATTAGTAGAAGACAAAATGCAAAAGTTCACTTTTGACTCTTACATAGCTCTTTCTTTAACTTATTTTTGCTTTTCTATTTAGATCTTATTGGTAATGTATTCTCTGACAGCTTTAACATATTTATCTTTATGGATTTCTAAATCTTTGATCTGCATTGAAGGAGACATAAGTTGTCGAAATGGCCATATACAGACCCTAAATTCACAGTGACTTCGGTATTTTGTTATTTATTACCACTTGGTTGATGCCACTGCAGATGAACTGTTAATTTCCGAGGTTATTCACCAACCCAGCAGCCAGTACTTCGGTGCAGGCCAAAAACCCTATTTTTATTTGAAACTTGTAATATCTAATATCTAAATTTACAACAACAACAAAAAAAAAAAACGTTTTAAATGGACTTTCAAATTTTTGGTTTTACCTGCACTGATTAGACATAAGTTGTCTAATGAGCATATGCAGAACATAAATTAACAGTAACTTTGGTATTTTGTTATTTAAACGAAAAAGTACATCCTTCCTGCATAGTTTTGTCCTTGGCTGATTTTGGTTATTCTGTTTCGATCCTAATTGGAATTTTGTTCTCTGTCAGCTTTTACATATTTCAATTTATGGATTTCCAAATCATTTGACTGATTAAATTAAATAAATTCACAGTAACTTCGGTATTTTGTAATTTATTATCACTGGACCGATGCCACTACCGGTGGACAGTTAGTCATCGAGGATACTCACCAACCCAGTAGCCAGTACTTATTTGCTGGCCCGAAACATATTTTTATTTTAAAACTTGCAATATCTAAATCTAAGAAAATTTTGTTTAGAACTAAGAAGTATCTTCCTCTTTCATACCTTTGTCCTTAGATGAATTTGGTATCTATTTAGATCCTTTTTCGAAATCTCAGTCAGATTTTATACATATTTCGGTTTATATTTTAGGATTGAACACTCATTTTTAGGAAATTATCTGAATAAAATTCGACGGACTTTATGTTAAGTTTATGAGTGAGCTGCTGGAGTTTATACATCCATAATTTCCTCCAAATCAGTGTTTAATCCTTATAATTCCAATTTTGCACAGTAAATACTGCGTGATCCATCTTAACGACGTCTTTATTTGCTGCACTATATTTTTGCGGAGTAGATAAATGGGCAAACGGAAACATCGAAAAATATCATGACGTTGACCAATGAAAATGAACGTTACAATTACATTTGGAATTATATCTCCAAATATTTTGATTGATCTGCACTGAAGAGACATAAAATGTCAAAATGGCCATATGCAGACATGTAATTCACAGTGATTTCGGTATTTTGTTATTTTCGACAAAACGGCAAGAACGTCGAAAATGGTGATCAGAATTACTTCTGAATTATGGCAAGAACCATTTAGCTTGCTTGATACTATATATTCTGGACTTTTTACAATTTTCACATTTTTTTTAACAAAATACATCAGCAAACGGATACCGAAGCAAAAACGATGAAAGGAGGAATTCCACAATCACGTTTGATCTGCACTGATGAGACATAAGTTGTCGAAATACGCATTGCAGAAAATGAATTAACAATAAGTTCGGTATGTTGTTTATTGTTACCACTGAGTTGATGCCTCTGCTGGTGGACTGTTAGTCCCCGAGGGTATTCGCCAACCCAGTAGTAAGTACCTCGGTGCTGACCCAAAAACCGATTGTATTGAAACTTGCAATATCTAGATTTTACAAAAACTTGTATAAAACTAAGGAGTATCTCCCTCATGCATAGCTCTGTCCTTAGCTGAATTTTGGCTTTTCTATTTAGATCCTTTTGGTTATTTGTTCTCTATCAGCTTTTACACGTTTTTGGTAAATAGACTTCCAAATGTTTTGGTTTTATCTGCACTGATGTGACATACGTTGTCAAAATGCGCATATGCAGAAAATGAATTAACAATACGTTCGGTATGTTGTTTATCAAATAATAAATCACTGCAATTCTGCAAAAACTGCAGTAAACCGAATTTTTTCTGGTATTGGCAGTAATGGTCATGTTGGTAAAATAATAAACACAAATCACAAACTTTAATAGACCACACACAGTCTTTTATCAAATAATTCAGCGATAACAGAAACCAAAGAAATTCTTTAAGAAAGATTTACGATGAACAGATGATGTATGCAATAAATAGCAAACGGTTCTATAGTATCAAAATATATCATAGTCATTCAGTAGTTCTATAAACACATTTCCGAAAGTCATTTGAACTGGTTAACTTTTTCCAATTTTGCCATTGTCTTTGGATTATTCTTATTTAGACTGACGGTTTGGTTCTCGCTCCAGTCCTCTACACCAAATTTTGGCAAAACGAACAAGCTGATATCGTCACTTTTCAAGTGCATTTAGAATATCATTTCATTTTTCACTTAGTAGGCAATTAGTGAAATCGACTTATTCATTAATTAAAGTTTCACATCTCAAATACTAGTAATTGAGCACATTACTACGCAAAGCTTCATCATTTACCGACTCAACTAATAAGTGAGATCGCTTAATACATGTAGTTGGAAGAGGAGAAGTATCACTTTTCTTAAATTTTGTAATAACCATTTGCTACTCTGGGGTATCTTATTTTTTATCAGGGATTATCTTAAACATTTTGAGGCTGATTATATCTGGACCATACGCCTAATTCGGGTACAATGTTATATTACTCAGACTATATCCTGAAGATTAAAATCTATGTTCTCGGTAAGTTTTTATTGGTTATGGTTTAAATATCTAGAACAGGTACATTTTCATCATTTAGAGGTGAGACTGAAGTGCTGTATTATTTTCATATACACTGTAAAAATAAAGCAAAGAGTTAAAATGAATTTAAAAAAACACATTTTTCGATACTGGACTAGTTACCTCCAATAACTTTCACTAATACGGATGTACTCTGTCCTGATCCAAAACAATTTTCTGCGTAACACACATATGATGCTGAATCGTTCTTGTCGAAGTTGTTGATGATCAATGATGGCGAGGTTATGGTTGATCCTGAATATTTTCCCTCGCTGTTTTCTACTTCGATAATTGTTGATTTACCATCGACCTCTTTTTCCCAATAAACTTTCTCACAAGCTGGATTTGCAGACACTATGCATGGAAGGGTAGTTGATTGTCCAAAATCAACATTTAAAACCAACTGAACTTTTACGTTTGGTTTCACTAAAATATAAGCAATGAAAGGATATGGAGCAAATGCACATTATACAAAGGCTCTGAAAACTCACATGGCAAAACCAAAAAATGGAACGACAGTTCTATCGTTGTCATTCAATTTGAAGTTACCATGAGGTCTCCATCAATTAGCTTTGCTCATACTTCATAGTAAGTTCCTTTCTTCAACTTGATGAGTGACCTGTGTTTTCCTATATGATGAAGTCCTCCACTAGCTTAAGACACTAGTTCTTTTGTCAGGCAACGGATGACAGTGATTGCAAGAACACTTTGCAAGTATAATTAATGTTTGTTGACAATCCCGCATCCATGACCAGAAAAGACATGGATGTAGCGTTCTTGGACATCAAGCAAAGAATTCTGCTCAAATCGGTGCTAGGGCCGTCTTGAACTCATTATGAATTGTGAGCAGGTCTCATTGTTGAAAGCGCATCATGGTGACTTCAAGATGAAGGACAACATTGAAAGCGTTGTTCCTTTGCTTGTTTTTACCATGTATTTGTAGAGACTTTGTCTCATATGTATTTACTTCATATCCTCTCCTTCATCTTGAAGACGTTTATTCATCTTACTTTGTTTTACTTCTTGGAACATTGTATAAATAAAATGTTTAAGTGTTTTTCTTTCGCTTTAAACTGATACCATATATCATAATCTCAAATCAAATGTGGAACAAAGTACTGACTACTATACTGCCAGGTGGTAAAGTAAAGAAATAAATGATAAGAGTAAATGCACATTTAACAAAGTCTCTACAAAGGCATGGTAGAACCAATAGTTGTTTATTTGTTTTGTCTTTTTCATGCTGTCTTAGTCCGTGTTGGATGTAGATTGCCGTGACTTTGGATTCTTGATTTTTGAATTCCCCCATCATCATTTTTGCTTCGGTGTTCGTTTACCGATGTATTCAATAATGTAGCCGCATCTTAAATAGTGAACTGATAAAATTAAGAGAGCAAAATAAACTAGATTTGTCATATATCATATGGCTGATAGTTGATGTCGCCCCTGGCAGCCAAATCGATGCTTCCATCTTGTTCGCACTGTCTAAATCTACCTAGAAATCAATTTTTGTTGAATTCGGACGAAGTTGAAATTTTGACGAATTTTGGCATTTTGAATTTTTTTTTTTTTTATTTATTTATTTATTTTCATTTTTTTTATGGCCATCTTCTTATGGTGATTCACATGTTTGCCAAATATGAAAAAGAAAGGAAATGGGGTAGTTTCTGTCATGACATGTGTGAGATTTCATAATTTTACTGAAATCACAAAGTTGGATTCTCAACGTAACTTGACAGCCATCTTTGAAATGGCAGCCATTTTGAAAATTTTTTTTGTTGCATGCACATCTCCTTAAGGTGATCCAACTTTGTACCAAATATGAAAAAAACTTCTGTCAATGCATCTTTGAGAAAACACCCGGACAAAAATAGGTGGAAGAAAGAAACAGTTGTGGAAAATAATAACAAAGAAACGGACCAAAAACAACATGTCGTCCCCACTATGTCTTAGGCGACATAATTAAATTTGTTCAAACCAGCAATGGTGCATATGTAAATATAGTCTCTAACATTGTTTCTAGTTTATTACGTATATTTCTTAAATCGCATTTTTAAAGTTCGAGGTTGACCGACACTTTTATAATGCGAAAATTTAACTGTCGAGATTTGAAAAATCACCGTAATAAATAGGAAAATCATTTTAGTGATTGTTTCTCTAATTTCTAATCAATTTTTTTTAAGTAAATTCATCTGCGTAGTCTCAATTCGAAAAAAGCCGGCATTTTGTTGCTACCATCGTTGCTATGTGTATCATTGCACCATTCATTCTAAGGGATCTTAGTGAAATATTTTCAAACTAGATGTTGTCGGAAACGACAGCTATCCCCGCACTCCCTGTTTGACACAGAAAACAGTTGTTATACACCCTTGGCATA
>MJUU01040435.1:123772-143192 GCA_002080025.1 Modiolus philippinarum
ATCCACATCTTTTGGTCTTTGTTAAAATTGACATCATGGGGCCTCTTGTTTGCACCAAGACCAATATCAAAAATCCGAAAGCTTATTGCGCATCTACAGACTATATGCAACAATTCTATAACAAAATTAAATCCCTAAATCCATAAATGTAGGAGGAGTTTGTGTCACATGCCACATGTGTAAAAATTGACATCATGGGGCCTCTTGTTTGCACCAAGACCAATATCGAAAATCAGAAAGCTTATTGCGCATCTGCACACTATATGCAACAATTCTACAACAAAATTAAATCCCTAAATCCAAAAATGTAGGAGGAGTTTGAGTCACAAGAAAAGTGTGACGGACGGACGGACGGACGGACGGACAGACGGACGGACGGACGGACGGAGGGTATAACATTATCCCCGAACTTTCTTCGAAAGAGCGGGGATAATAAATATATCATATAAATATAGATTAGGTAATTTTAGTCATAACAGTGTAAAAATCATTTTGTCAAACAAAGATTCCAGAAATTCAATTCCAGGAATTGAGACCACAAGACATTAAAATCAGAAACCAATACTGAGAGAAAATTTATCAACATAGTTATGCATTTATTTAACACATTGTTCGGGGGGTATTTAAGAGGGAATTATAAATACTGCTGACATAAGATCTTGTTTTAGTTACCACAGATCATTTGATTAAAATGTGCTTTGCTCTCCCTTTTTAATTATCTCAAGGGGAAAAGTATTTACAGATTTATTTCCGAATGGAAAATTTATTGCAAAATATATTCAAAAAATATTTAATATCCTTTTAATCTCTACAATTTTGTTTACTGTCTAACACATTAACATTATTTAGAAAGAATCAGACACAAATCAATTTATGTCGAAAAATTAAACACACATAATATCCGATAACATATCAAAGACTGAAGGTCTTGAGAGTCGCCAAATTTTGAAATAACCAAATGAGGGTACATGGTAATCAGGTATTCATTAATTTCCGTTAAAATATTTTTGTAATTGTTACCCTTTAAATTGGTAATGATCAAAGGCAAACCAAAGATATTGACAACTATGTGAAATTTTGTCAAATCTCCTTGGGCTTATAATTGTCAAACTTAATTGCAAAATTTTAAAAAAACCATTCCAGATTTCAAAAAATAAAATTTTCAATACCAATACTTTACACCCTTCAGATAAAGCAAAAATACAATTGTACAAAATACATTAACATACATACATAGTTGAAGTTGAAGAATTCATACTCTAGTTGAAGACCCTCAGGCGACATCAAGATGTTGACAGGAATTGATAAACTGGAGTTTTCTATGTATCGTGTGCGTTTTTGTCACATGTACATTCACTCCATATCCTTTATTTTTCCTATGCATACATCTAGACGGTAAAATTCATACATTTTTTTTTATTTTAGTTGTATATATACCTAGATAACGAAAAAAGGAAGCCTCGCATCTTATTTGTAAGTTTCCGATGAATTTTTGCGTTGTCCCCAGTTTAATTATCATTGTCTTCTGTTGATAAGGACGGGACAATAATGCTTACAAGTTACTCGAAGGTAATTAGCCTTAGTTGTAAATTCCAACAATAGTATTGTAATGCAATTTCTTTCAGTTGTCTTCAAATAATTTTTGATTGGCATTAGAAGGAACATCTAAGTGATAAGAAGTGCATTATAATGACCTATACTGAACTGTGTATATAGAGAACTTATCAATGTCAGGTTTAACATAACAGATTTCGTGTACACAAATAGCTGTTTATACTGTGTAATACATATAATTGATATAATAACCTGCAATGAAAATCTCTATGAATTAAATTCAAAATAAATAGTAATATAAGAAAACTTCGAACTATTCACGTTTGTATTTCATTAAAATCTTTCTGTGTATATTAGAAATTTAAAACACATCAGAACGTGTGAAAACTGAAGATATCTTTTCTCAGTGTAGGTATGCAATATTTCGAGCAAAGCGTATACCAATGTCACAAAAAAAAACCGAGGAGGTTCCCAAAACAACCAATCAGACAATATTTAAATATAGATCTAATTACAGATATAGAGAGTTATGATTAAAAAAAAGTATACTAGCTTTGCTTGGCGACCCAAAAAAAACCTGCAGTTATCAATGCCAATGAAGCAAAATAAGAGAACACTTTATAATAAAAATCGAGTTAATACATTTTCCAGGATCATACAAGTAGTAGTTCAGAGAAAAGACAATAAGCTACCCAAGTAATTTATTTCAGCTTCGGTTATATAATAACCAAATACCGAAGTTACTGTGAATTTATTTTCTGCATATGCGCACTTCGACAACCCATGTCTCTTCAGTGCAGATAAAATCTAAACGTCTGGAAGACCATAAAATCAAATATATTAAAAACTGATAGAGAACAAATACCAAATATGATCCAAATGTAAAGCCAAAATCAGCTAAGGACAGAGCTTTGCGTGAGGGAGATACTCCTAAGTTTTCAATGAAATTTACAAAAATTTAGATATTGCAAGGTTTAAATAAAATCGGCTTTCGGGTCAGCACCGAAGTACTGACTACTGGGCTGGTGAATACCCTCGGGGACTAACAGTCCACCTGCAGAGGCATCGACCCAGTGGTAACAAATAACCAAATACCGAATTTACTGTGAATTTATTTATAAATGATGTTCTTTCATTAAACAATCCTCAATTTAAGGGTAACCTTCATCTTATCTGCCCAAAATGAATTCTTGATAAAGGACATCCCTTATACAAGATCAGCAGCATCACACAAGGACTATACCACTATATGACAGCTCTGGACACCAGAAATCAAACCTGTACTACACTCGTGATGATTTCGCCTTTCCAAAATGAACTTCCCGTTATTGAGCAATATCATTCTAACATCCTCGGCATGCGTATACATCTCACAAAACAACTGCAGTAGAATATCGAAGGAACAAAGCACGAAATTACACAAATCAAAGTCCAGAGACATGACAAAACAGAACACCAACTCACTCGTTACTGTCGCGCCTGTAGTTTGTATAGCAATATTGTCAACAGAGCGAAATTCCTCTCAAAAATTTAAAATCAAGGTTATTCTTATACTCTTTTGAAATTGTCACTATGGAAGGTTCTATGGTCGTATCCATGATTTCGAACAACAACTAAACAATACAGGACTTTTCATTGGCAGAGTGACAAAAAGCACGCGTTGATACCGTAAGTTTTTGTATGGTTCATGCAGTTTGTGCATTAGTTTTGTGGCGTTGTTGTTCATTTTTGCTTATTTGTTTTGTCTTGGCATGTTGTCTCCATACTTTTTGAAATGAATTGGCGTGGCTTTTTTTCTTTTTTTGTTCTCTCTTTCCTTCTTTTCTTTTTTTTTTTTTTTTTTTTTTTTTTTTTTGGATTGGGTTAGGGGAGTTACAGTGTCAGAAATTTTGTAATTAGAATTAAAATTCTGACCTTTTGTTTTGAAGAGCACTGGTAATCAAATAACTTGAGCAAAAAAATTTGAAAATCCATGTAGGAATTTTTTAGGTATGTGACGTCAAAAATTTTGGAGGGAAGCTCTCTAGAGTTTTCCTTCAATTTGCATAAGTTTATAGGCCTTTGAATATATGAAAATATATTTTGGAAGTTGATTAAATTTCATACACTGTCTATTTCATGCATTTTAAAGTAATCTTTGACCAAGAAAATATGGTCCATGTGCAAAAACATTTAACACTGTTTAAATGTATAAAACCCGGGGATATTGAATTCTTCTGAAATCTGAAGCTCATACTCCCTTAATAAAAACAATCCAAGCAGAATAGAGCCAAAGTCCATGAAGAAAAAAACATTTCGAAAATCACCGGAAAATTGTCGACCTCAAAAGTCCTAACTTCAAAAGAAACGGTGGATTTAACCGCTTTTATGGGGCGTCACCTCCTTCCATTGCGATAGCAACTCAACGGAAATTGCAACTGACAGGTTTTAGAAGATCCCCTTTTCTCTCTTTGCTTTGGCTTTCGTTTGCCAATGTACTAAATGTAAGATGTTCATACATACCCGAACAAGAGGCGATATCAAGTACTTTGAAGTCTATTTTTACAGTTTCTGGTACATCAGTCTTGATTTTACAAACTTCTACTATTTTTTCCAAAAATGACCGTATAGATGACTCTAGTAGTTTTCTGTCTCTAAGGGTATATTTCGCAACTGAAGTATGCATCACTAGAGAACCAACATATATAAATTCTATATTATACTCCTGACCAAAGTCTCGATTTTTTTGTACCAAACACCCCTTTATATGTTCGTCTTGCCATGTTTCTGGGGTTTGGAACTTCCATTCCACCCGGACTTTCTGGGAACCTGTGAATTGAAAAATAATTAAATTGATAAGAGACGATTAAATTTGTTATTCCAAAAAAGAAAGAAAAATAAACAAGGAGAAAAAAATTCTATCAAATTAGTTTAATTTGATTCTGTAATTACTTATTTGTATCTTTTAATTCTCAATCTATTTATGTGCATTTTTGGGATTCACTTATTCTTGGATCTCGCTTGTTTTTGATCTCAATTTTTAAAGGATTTTCAGACATTGACTAAAAACAGTATATCAAAAATATATTGCTTGTGACCAAGAATTGTAATGTATATCAGCTGCTCACATGAATGTTGATAATTTTAATTAATTTTGAAATTTTCTGTCTCTTTCTACATTTTCTAAGACCCAATCAAAGTATAAATCTTATACACTGTTACTATATTATAGTACTTTTCATTTATATCAATCTAATATATCTAACATTTGATTACTTAGACAAGGATTAAAATGACCTATTTGGTGTAGCTGTCTTTCATTAAATATTGTCTCGTCCGCGACGAAAGGCGCGGAAAGCGAAACATATGCGTACAAAGTATGACGGCGGCGGCGACGGCGGCGACGGCGGCGGCGTAAACTTTCATGCTAAGTTTTTGTGATTAGGTCATTTTCTCAGTAGCTACAAGTGGTAGGTCAATGATATTTGGTATATAGGTTGGTCTTGAGTAGTACATGACAGACTGCTATATGGTTTTGTCTGTGACCTCAATTTCACGGTCCAGTGAACATGTTAAGTTTTTATGCTTAGTTTAGTTTCTCAGTAACTATAAGTGATAGGTCAATAATATTTGGTATGGAGGTTGGTCTTGGGTAGTACATGACAGTCTGTCATATGGCTTTTGTCCTTGACCTCAATTTCACGGTCTAGTGAGCATGTTAAGTTTTTGTGATTAGGTCATTTTCTCAGTAACTATAACTGGTAGGTCAATGATAATTGGTATTGAGGTTGGTCTGGAGAAGTACATGACAGTCTGCTATATGGTTTTTGTCTGTGACCTCAATTTCACGGTCCAATGAACATGTTAAGTTTTTGTGCTTAGTTTAGTTTCTCAGTAACTATAAGTGGTAGGTCAATGATATTTGGTATGTAGGTAGGTCTTAGATAGAACATCACACTCTGTCATATAGTTTGTCCTTGACCTCAATTTCATGGTCTAGTGAGCATGTTAAGTTTTAGTGAATATGTCATTTTCTCAGTAACTTAAGTGGTAGGTCAATGATATTTGATATATAGGTTGGTCTTGAAAAGAACATGACAGTCTGCTATATGGTTTTAGTCTTTGACCTCAATTTCATGGTTCAATGAACATGTTAAGTTTTTGTGCTTAGTTTAGTTTCTCGGTAACTATAAGTGGTAGGTCAATGATACTTGGTATGCAGGTCGGTCTTAGATAGTACATGACAGTCTGCCATATGGTTTTTGTCCTTGACCTCAATTTCACGGTCTAGTGAGCATATTAAGTTCTTGTGATTAAGTCATTTTCTCAGTAACTATAAGTAGTAAGTCCATGATATTTGATATATAGGTTGGTCTTGGGTAGTACATGACAGTCTGCTATATAGCTTTTGTCTGTGACCTCAAGTTCATGGTCCAATGATCATGTTAAGTTTCCCAGTATCTATTAATGTAAGGTCAATAATATTTGGTGTTTTAGTTTGTCTTAAATGGAACATAACATCCTGCTGTTTGGTTTTAGCCCTTGACCTTATTTTCACGGTCTAATGACCATGTTTGGTTTTTCAGTAGCTATCAGTGGTAGGTCACTGATATTTTTGGGGGTTTTTTTGTGTTTTCATGACAGTCTGCTCTATTGCTTTTGTCACTTGCCCTAATTTCACAGTCTAGCGAATATGTTAAGTTTTCTGATTTAGTCAGTTTGAGAATTCACATCAATTTTGCGACCATGAAGGGACGGGCGAGACATAAATTTGGGTCCACACTTGTATAGTAATGATATCGATACGGTTACGATTTTATATGGACCTGGGAAAACCATATCGACAGGGTATGATATCCAAGTCAATATAACATCGTATCAACCTCATTAAAGGGTTGTTAACTTTATTATTATTTCTACTACTGGTAATATGTATGGAGCAAATTTCAAATAGATATGTAGGCAACTTTTCTCAGATAAAGAGAAAATAAAAAGAAACTTGGAAACTGACAACCAAACTTGTAATAAATAGCAATTCTTCTCAGATTAATCACAAAAACACATGTTTGCAAATAAAATTACCTTCTTTTTATGTCAAAATCTTAAGTAGCAATAAATTGTAATTCTTTCTTCGAGTATTCGTAACCTTGATTTACTATCCAAAAACACAAAACAAAACAAAAACAAGCCAAAAGCGTGAACGGATCATGCTTACCCTTCCGGAGCACCCGATTATACCTTCGGTTTTTGTAGGCATTCACACTATTAGTGCATTAATATTTGCCGTTGTTGCTGAAATGGTTTTGTCTTGCTGTCTCAATTCGTGTTGGGGGCTTTTTTATTTTGTAATTTGGAACATCTTTTAATATGTTTTATAATTTGGATAATTTAGAACATCTTTTAGTATGCAGAAAATAAATTAACAGTAACTTCGGTATTTTGTTATTTAATACTTCTCATTACATGATGTCTGTGTTGTAATTGCCGTTAATTTATATAGAAGCTCGCATCTGATATATATTTTAGAATTCAAGTTTGGTATGCACCAATGAAAAGATTTTTTAGATAGATTGTAATCCTTTCAAACATATTTTGCGTGAAGCAGTGTTCAAGCATGTAACTTAATGTTAATGTAAGTAACTAATACTAAAATACAATAAAATGTAAATACTTCTTAAACCTAATGACGTCACTGACACCAAATAACCCCTCTTAAATAAAATTTTAGCTTTGCTGTACAATAAAAGGGTTATTTCTGTATATTGGGAAATATTATCCCTCGTAGAATATATATTGCACGTGCAAGCTAGTGCAATATCAAATTCTACTGAGAAATAATATTTTCCAATATTTATGCCATAATCATATATCATTAGCTATCTGCAATATCACCATATCATTTTTTAATGTAATTCAGGACTTTATTTGTTTTCTCTGTATTGGCGTGCATAAGGGATGTTAAAAAAGCATTGCAATTTTTAAAGAACAGTGACTTCTTGCATGAACCTAAACTTATAACAAACCATTTCCTTGACTTAAAAATGTTCCTGCATTTTTCATGCCCAGTAGCTCTATTTTGGCGTCCAATTTTTCTATTTTAATCAAAATTTCATCTGAAAATACATTACAAACTTAATGTTTTATTTTATTTACTCATTCGCCACAATTATTCACACATAACTGATTAATGCAGTAACTGTAATTTGACTTTCCGTATGTGACCATTCCTACAACTCGTGTTTCCTCAGTGCAGATGAAATTAAAACATATGGAAGTCCTTATACTAAAAGATGTATAAGAGCTGAGAGAAAACAATTAACCAGCGGGATATCTAAATGGGAAACAAACATCAGACATACATGTATAATAAAAAAAATCACTAGAAAATGAATATGAAAGCGTTGCTCCATTTGCCCAATATTACCGTGTATTTCTAGGGATTTGTCCAATGTACATTAACTCGATATCATATTTTTGTTCATGAACATAGAAATGGAATACGTTATCTATCTTTTCAGATAACAGAGTATATGTAACTATAACAAACAGTGAAAGAATATGTAGTAAATGCACTTCAGACAAAGTTTCAGCAAATATATGGAAGAACTAAGCAAAGGAACATCGCTTTTATTGTTGTTATTGATCTTGAAGTCACGATGAGGCCTTAAACAATGAGCTTTGCTTATACCGCAAAGTAAGTTCTATCACCGGTTTAAGTAGAATTCTTTGCTAAATATCGAACAACGCTACACCAATGTCTTTTCTTGTAATGGATGTGGTATTGTATACAAACATAAACTTAATTGACTCTAACAATCACTATAAATCATTAGTTTAACAAAATGGTTGAAAATTTTTGAGATTTGTTATACGAATCTTTTAACTACTTTTGATAGTCAAACTTTCCGTTTAAGAAAACATCAACAACTATATTATCATGTTAACATATATTAAAAAGTAGAAAATTAAAATCTCTTTCATTTTAACGAAAAGTAAAATTCAAAGGGGAATCTGTATCAAAGAACGTATCATTAATTTTTATTAAGTAAACTTTATAAACCAGCATCATTAGAAACCCATGACTGTTTACTTCTTAAACCTTAGCATTTATATAACTCAAATATGATCAAACAAACCTTTCTGTTTTTCCGTTGCGCATACTATATCTTGTGTGCATTCTGTATCTTGTTGCATTGTTTCTAAACTGTTTTGCATCATGGCGTTTATTCTCCTTTGTTCATCGAGGAAAACTTTAAAGTTCCTAAAGAAAAGTTTAATATTTTCAATACAGAACTAAATATATAATTTTTATCACAAGCAAGCAAAGTTCCTGTCTATGGAGGCCAGTATGTCGGTTTGTCTGTCTCTGTATGCATATACATAAAGAAATATGTTTGATGCTTTGTTTTGCGTCGTTTAAACCTGGATATGGGATGTTGTCTCCTTGACATTTACCCCATTTCCTTTCTTTTTCATATTGATGTAAAATCTTTGGAATCAAGCACCCTTTGACTCATCTTTCAAAATTACGTATTGTCATTTTCTCTTTCAATATTGTGATCATGGAGTTAGTAGTCTACCTGTATTGGCTTTTATTTGTATGTTTATAATACTATTGGGAAACGGGACAGATAAAGGGAAGGTTTGGGTACCCATAAACCGGTTTAACCCTACCGCTGGCTTTTGCTTGTGCCGGTACCAAGCCCGGCGTTCCCGAGTTCCTATCGTTGATTACGTTTCTTCTGTCTTACTAGTATTTGTGTTTTTCCTATGTAGTTCCATGAAAGATTGTAATTTTAAGCCATTATAGATATTTCCTGTTTTCATTTTATTATAAATAAGACTTGTAGAAAAGATAGGTACCTTGTCGACAAAAGTCCTCCTTAACGACCGAGTGGATTCTAAAATGAAATTTTGCAATTATGTTAATTTTAGAAAAAAAAATGTTTTTCGAATTTGCTTTTGAAAAACATGTACAAAATGAATGAACAGAAACTTACAAATATTTTTGAACAAGAAGTGGTTGAAAGCTAGCATTTGTTCACTTTAATTGAAATGTATTCAGCAGCATGATAGTGTTCTTGGATGAAATGGGTGAAAATCCAACCTTCCTAAACGTAGTACTGTTTCTTATTTTAAAGTTATGTCGCATTTGTCATTAAACTGTAGAATGAACTAAATTTTGATGTCAAAATCAACCAGGTTACAATAAAACTTGATAAAAAAAGCAAAACGTGCTATTGTAAGCGGAAACTAAAAGTGCTTAACTGTCATCCAAGAAATAAAGAAGCTTTCCAAATTCTTATTATTATTTAGCTTATTCAAATGAGGACACTTGTCGTGACTTTGTTGAAGATAACATCTCTTACATTTGCTAGCGAAAAGTAGTATAGGTAAATCCATTCATCCTTCGTAACAGTTGTACATAAATTACCAATTATTTCATTTTTGTATCATTCCCTCTCATTTAAGAAATTATACATGCTCATTCTAAAATTAAGTAATTCAGGCAATGGGCTGGAATAACCCCTCATGTCCCTCCCTTACTTTTACAAGTCCATCAAATGAACTTAGATTTAAATTCAAAGTAACTTCGGTATTGAGTAATAAATAAATAAACTATGTTAACATTACCATGTTGACTGGTATTTTCTTTTTTAAAAAGATCAAAATGAAAATGATTGCCTAAGATATAAGCTTTGTTTCAATTAATAGACATAAGTGCAAGTTATATACAGATATGTTCTAAATAGGCATTACTCTGAAATTTGAAGGTCTTCGTCACTATTTTGTATGACTCCAGACTCAAAAACATTATGATCTAATCTAATAAATGGTTCAGACTCTGACTGTCAAACTTGCAATTCTTACCTTTATTACTTTGGGTGTAATCCTTTTTAAAAAACCATTTTTTTAACAATATTTGCGCTTTTCTTCCCATTTGCCTTCTTAATGTAAGTACTGGGGTATGATTAAAAATTTTCCATAATATCAGAAAATATATAATGTATACGTTAAAATATAATCTTAATAGAAATAAAGATACAGCCATATAGAGGACCCCACTGTGAAGCTGCTTTGACCCCCAAGGTTCCACACCATGCATGAAAGATGATGCTGATTATGTTCTGGCACAATTTATGATTAAATGTATTTAATCATTTTTGGAGAATTAAACCATGATAAATTATACAAACAAGTCTAAAACCCAAGTTTTTAAGATTTTTGAATCGAAATTTTAACTTTAAAATTAAAATCTTATTAATTTATTAATTTAAGTTTTTGTCCCAGGACAATGATTTTAGATTTGAAAGGTTTGGGGAGATAAATTGTCAACTTAATTAGATGGCTTTTGTCAGGATTTTCTTGAGATTTTTCCTTCAGTTAGCTCAATTTCAGCTTTTTAATTTTGTAAATATTTATAGAAATAGTTGATTGATTGATTGATTGAATATTGTTTAACGTCTAATCAGCAATATTTCAGCTATATCAAGACGAGAACAAGTTTGTTGATAAATAATCACTTTGGGGTATGGAAATGGCCATGGGACGGAAAATTCTGACTGCCACTGGAAAAGTAGGGTGAAATCGTCAAGGGCGGGGAATTTAGCCTTGTAGCCGATCACCTACGGACCACCCCAAAAAGAGCTTGCTACAAGGGTTCTTTAACGTGCAGGAAGCGTGGCATTTCTTCCAACACGTGGACCTGAGTTTACATCCCATCCGAAAGATGGGTTGTGTATTTATTAATCCCGCACAACCACGGAATAGGTCCTATTTCTATATCCCGGGACCCTCGGGGTCAGCCTCCGTTTAGGAGGGGTCACACCCCGCAAGCCGGAGATACTGGGTCCTATTTCTATATCCCGGGGTTCCCTCGGGGTCCTCTGTTAGGATGGCTCATACTCCAAGCTCAGAGGATGCTGCGGGCCTATTCTTCAGCCGGGACCGCGCACGGCGGTAGAAATAGTTGACAAATACGTCTTCAACTCAGAAATTTTTCAAGTAGTAAGTTCATGGAACGTTTCAACAATTGAAATAGAAACAAGAATATGTTTCCAACGGACACAATGCCCAGCATCACAACTGTTTTGAACAATGATATATTTCGTGATCAGTAAAACATGAAGTTAGTTGCATGGATATATTTTTATTATGGTTTTTGCTTAATTATACTTTATCTAATAAAGTTCAGTCATAATAGCATACACGGAATAGAAACTTAAACCAATGGATTAACCTCAAACTTTCCCCTTTTTCCATAATCAGTGAAGCATGAAGTTGGTTTCATGTCTTAACATTTATAATATTATTTTGTTTATTCATATCCTATAACAAAATACCGAAGTTACTGAATTGTGCATTTATATACCTCATGTGTATTTAACATCCTTCGCAGAAAAAAAAATCAAACCTGAGGGCAAACCTTATACTACCCCCTTTTTACATGATCATTGACGCATTTTCAACACAAGTTTTGAAGTAGTGACATCAATATCCACTTCGATACCAAATTTAATTAAAATCGGATAATGTTGAATTTTCTGCCTTTCCTTGCAGCCATTTTGAAAATGGCAGTCAACAAACAATTTTTAACATCGGTTTTGAAGTTGCAACATCAATACCTATTTGGAAGCCAAATTTCATTGAATTTGGACAATGTAGAATTTTTCGCCTTCATTGGTGACCAATTTGAAAATGGCGTGGGTCAATGAGCAATTGTTAACATCTGTTTTGAAGTTGTGACATCAATACCTATTTGGAAACAAAATTTCATTGAAATCAGACAATGTTGAATTTTCACACCTTTTTTGGCGGCCATTTTGAAAATGGCACTCAACGAACAATTTTTAACATCAGTTTTGAAGTTGCAACAACAATACCTACATCTTTTATATTTGGAAACCAAATTTCATTGAAATCTGACAATGTTGAATTTTCCCGCCTTTTTTTGGCGGCCATTTTGAAAATGGCGGTCAGCAAACTATTTTCAACACCAGTTTTGAAGTCGCCACGGCATGGCAAACATTTCATCGTTTTACACTTAACCATCATCTTCTATAGTTTGGACCGCCGTGCGCGGTCCCGGCTGAAGAATAGGCCCGCAGCATCCTCTGAGCTTGGAGTAGGAGCCATCCTAACAGAGGACCCCGAGGGAACCCCGGGATATAGAAATAGGACCCAGTATCTCCGGCTTGCGGGGTGTGACCCCTCCTAAACGGAGGCTGACCCCGAGGGTCCCGGGATATAGAAATAGGACCCATTCCGTGGTTGTGCGGGATTAATAAATACACAACCCATCTTTCGGATGGGATGTAAACTCAGGTCCACGTGTTGGGAGAAATGCCACGCTTCCTGCACGTTAAAGAACCCTTGTAGCAAGCTCTTTGGGGTGGTCCGTAGGTGATCGGCTACAAGGCTAAATTCCCCGCCCTTGACGATTTCACCCTACTTTTCCAGTGGCAGTCAGAATTTCCCGTCCCATGGCCCTTTCCATACCCCAAAGTGATTATTTATCAACAAACTTGTTCTCGTCTTGATATAGCTGAAATATTGCTGAGTAGACGTTAAACAATATTCAATCAATCAATCAATCAATCTATAGTTTGGAAATAAAAGACGAAAAATACGAAAATTTTAAAAATTCGGCGAAAAAAGGGAAATAACTCCTACAAGGGTATATGGATTTTCTTCAAAATTTCAGGTTGGTAGATCTTGATATACTGAACATTTTTGCAATTTACACTTGACCTCTATCTGTTATACTTTTTGAAATAAAAAATAAAAAAATGCAAAAATTTTGAAAATTTTACGGAAAAAGGGCTATAACTCCGAGATGGGATTTCAGATTTTCTTCAAAATTGCACAGTGGGTTGATCTCATCATGCTGATCTTTTTTTTTTTTTTTTTTTTTTTTTTTTTTTTGTCAGATTTTTGAAAATTGTAATGGTTTTTGAGTTATTTGTAAAAAACGGCAATTTACCCCTATGTTCTATTTTTTAGTAACAGCGGCCATGTTGTTTACTCTATGGACATAAAAATCACAAACTTAAAAGTGCATACCCTGGTAATGATTCAGGTGAAGTTTAGTCAGCATTGACCCAGTAGTTTCAGAGTAGAAGATTTTTGAAAAAAGTTAACGGACGGACGGACGTCGGACGCCGAGTGATGGCAAAAGCTCACATGACCTTTGGCCAGGTGAGCTATAAAAATCGAAGTCCAAAGACATGGCAAAAACGAAAACACAGAAACCAATAACGTTATAGACAGGTACAAAGCACAGAAATAAAAAAAGCACAACATTCAAAACCAAGACACTCACAGTGAGAACTCCCATGAAACTGAGAGTGACATATATTTCAATGTGATGAAAGTAAATAACATATCCTAGATATATTTAAATGGTAAATGAAAGGATATGGAGTAAATGTACATGAAACAAAGTCTCTACAAATACATGGTAAATTCAAGCAAAAGAACATCGCTTTATTGTTGTTCTTCATCTTTAAGTCACAATGAGGCGTTAAACAATGAGCTTTGCCCAAACCTCATAGTAATTTCAAAACGGCCATTAGCACCGGTTTGAGTGGAATTTTTAGTGTATTTGTTAATGTCATTAAAATCTCATCGTCCTATTGAACGTATGCTTGTTCTAACCACAATGCTATTTATTTTTGACCGAAAAAAAAACCAAAACAGCAGCCTGAGAAAAGCATTTCCAGTAGATTTCGGTTTTTTACAAGATGGATGTGTAATCAAAACAATGTTCCATGATTTGGCCCGTTAATCGTCTGCAAAAGTTTGATTCCCCATTGTTTTAAATCCAGCATCACAAAGTTTCACATGGACAAATAACATTGTCTTCCATGAAGCATTTTTTACCGGTTTTGACTTTACCCTGGATTGACCCACTGACAGTGTGACGGGTGCTGTATATAGAGCAGGACATGCTTCCCTTCCGGAGCACCTGATGTCACTCTGTTTTTTGAGAGTTCACACTGTTAGTGCTTTTGTTTTTTGTGTTGTATATGTAGCGGTTGTGTGTTTTGTGGGCATGAAGTGTCTGGTCTTGATTTTGCCTTGTCTCTGGACTTTGATTTATGTAATCTTGTGCTTTGTTCCTTCGGTATTCTACTGCCGTTGTTTTGTAAACGATGATTGGTTCATACAAGAATGACAAAATACAGTGTTCAGGCGGGAAAAATATTTAAAAGCCTTTGTTGATGCGTAAAGAAAGCGCAAGCAGGTTGGTTTTCGGTCGAAGACACGCCCCAAACAACCAATTCTTGATAATAAATAAATAAATACAGTTTATTTACGTGAAAAATGCACCTTCACGTGTGGAAAATCAAACACATCCAAGAATTACATTATAAGCGTACTTTCTTTCCGGCGTGCAGAATGTCTGGGTGTATAAACAAACCTATTGTATTTCTACTTCGGTGTTTGTTCCGTCACGGTCAGTACTGCATTATGATTGGTCATTTAGATGTTGTGGATATTCTACCCCAGTGCATTTTATTCAAAGGGAAAGAATGCACTGACGTAATAAATCCACTGTTAATATATAACACAGACGTGACAAACATAATTATCAATCAAAATATATGTAAGAACATAAACATGATAAACATTTGGAGCTATGATTGAATACACACCCCCTTTAACTATAACTGACAAGTCCATCATCTCTTATATAATCTGTTTGATTGATTTATTTCTATTTGTTTGTCGGTCACAGTTAGATTCTACAAATAGGGGATAATTTTTTTTATAATGCTTTATTGACAAAGACATATATAGGATTGATAATAAAATGGCACATGTTTTAATCTTGATACAATACTTTTGTTTTTATGGAAAATTGTACAAAATTCAAATATTATGGTACATATACCAAAAAGACAAGTCAAATTTGATACATACACACAAGTATCCAAAAAAAAAAACCAAAAAATAACATGTACAACTGCATGTCAAAAGATGCACATACATTTGTACAAATACAAGCATCAACACACAAAAATGCATACATATCAGACACCCACTAGAAAGCATACTACTTAAACATTATTTAAAAAAAAACGGTAATAAAAAGGGTATAAGGGTCGAGACAAGAGGTGCGGACTGGAGAGGAAAGAACTCTACAAAGAGGCATACAGATATTACATCTATATGTCTCTGACATGCATAATTTCAAACAAGATTATTTAAAATACTATATGAACGACAAAAATAGTTGGTATAAGGGTATTAACAAATATTTTTTCTTAATCCTTTAATGGAATTTAACAGAAATTTTCTGTTTAAAATGTACAGAGGACACAGGTGCAGAAAAATAAATATATAACCTCCTGAGTCGCATCTATTACCAACATACATACATGTGCAAAAACATCCAAATATAAATGTTACTACAAACAATCAGAAAAGCTGCACACAAATAAAGTCTCTGTCTATCCCTGAGATGTGCAGCTGTAATATGATATTTATGCACTTTCCATTCACTCATGGACCTTTCATGCAAACTTTGCATACAAAATACATACACACATATGCATATATCAACCCTGTGTCACTCTGTAATTCTACATATTTGCCTTTTCAGGAACTACATGATAGGTGACCAGGGGTTCCAGCAGTTATTTACTTTTTCTATGGGATTATTTTTATAGAATATATATTTTTTTATTAAAATATTTTCTTTTAAGCAATTTCTCAATGCCAAATTATTAATTTGTTCACCATTTAGTTTTGACCTATAGATATAGAATTTTGTGTAGAGCATAATGAAATTTCTAACATAATTCCTGTCTGTTTTATGTAAATATCCAAATAGAACAATTTCTAAGTTATTTGGCAGAATTATTTCTGTTTTTTCAAAAGGCCAATTGTTTACATCAGTCCAAACTTCTGCGATTTTTTCAGAAGACCAAAAAATATGTTCAATTGTTTCGGTTGTCTGCAAGCAAAAAGTACATTTGTCTGATGGTTTCAAATTTATTTTATGAAGAAATTCATTAGTTCCTAAAATCCTGTGGATAATTCTGCATTGAAACCACTGTAATTTTGAATTTTTTGTGGTTTTACAAGGCAAAAGAAATACTTGTGATCATTTAATATTTTTATTTAATATTTTTGTCCATTTTTCCTCACATTTGAAGTACATGAATTAGTATTTAAAACCTCATACATGTCTCTAGAACCTTTCTTAGATTTCATTATATTTTTTATAGTATTAGGTATTGTTGGGCCATAAATTTTTGTCATTTCATAGGAACAGAGGTTCTGTGATTTCAAGTAAGCTTTAACTGATGATAGGACACCTTTATATGTAAGAAAGTTTGTGTTTATATTATAAGTTTGTTGAAACTGTTGAACAGACATGAAATTTCCGGACTCTGTAAGAATATCATTTATTAAAATTAGTGGCATATAACTCCTGTTTATTGTTTAATGCTGACTTTGAAATTAATTCACTCCATGCAACAAAAACTTCTTGCCAAAAAGGATTTTTCCACTTTTTTATAGGACCTAAGTACTGAATACTTGTAGCATCTAGATTTTCAGAAAACATAAGCAGCTTTGAAGTCAAAAATCCTTCGAATCCATGTTAATTTTGAACCCATGATATAATTTTTAACATTTAACATTTTTTGTCCCCCCAAATCTTTGTTTCTACACAGACAATCGCGACTTATTTTATCCGGTTTATTTTCCCAAATAAAAGCAAATAAACTTTGTATGAACGGAGTTAAAATAGTTACTTTTGGACATGGAAGTGTTAAGGATAAATGATTCAATTTAGAAATTATCAAGGATTTAATAACAACAATTTTACCAATTGGAGACAAAATTTGATTTGCATATGATTTCATGACATGTTCTATATCCTTCAACTTAGGAATGTTTTTAAGTTCTTCAATTTCTGCAATATTTAGTGAGAATTTAATTCCTAGTAATGTGAATCTGCTGGGGATAATTATTTAATCAATATTAGTCCGTGGACTGGAAACACTTTCCGTGCACCAACCCCACTTCCGAACCAGACCGATTATTTTTCAGTCCTCCTATACCACTTCTTCAAAATAAAACATGTTAACAAGAACATAACCTGAACGCATAGACAGTATAGGGCCACTTTTATAGTACACCATAAAAATTTCTTGTACTTTCGTTTTAACCTAAGTTTCATCTTTTAAGCTCCATAATTTTATAACGATAAGTAATATGTTCTAAATTTTGGTACCAAATTAAAGCTAGTTTAATATCCTTAACAGTGAACACAAGTTTGGGCACTTTAAGCCCTTTTTTATGATCTGGGGATACAAAAAATGTACCCCTCCCCTTCAAAAAAACGCAAAAAATGCGAAAAAGACGATTTTAGGCTGTCAATTCCTTTCAGATAAACAAACCTCGTCTTTTGATATAGTTTTTATGCCTTACTTATCGGAGATCATACAATGTTGGAAAATAAAACCATTAAAGTCCATAAAATTTTGATTTTTGGTATAATTTTTTTTGAAAAATGGACATTTTCGGAATTTTAGATTTTTTCACAATTTCGAATTTCTGACTTTCGGATTGTAAAATCTGAATATGTATTTAATTAAGGCGGATTTAATAATGATTTATAATATATTAGCAACAAATTGTGCGCGGACATTTTAGTTTAAGACATATTGTAGGTTCAGAAATGTCAAAATTAGTACCCCTCCCCCTAAAAATTAAGGGAAGATTTGAAATATTCAGGCTCTAAATGAAAAAAAAAGATAATGTTTAATGTGAATTCTAGAGTTTATTTCACTAAAACTGACAGGCAGAAGATCATTTTAGTAGATTTAAATTTTTTAAGAGGTCTCTTTTCGACTCTTCTGCCCGAAATTGTATGCAAAATGGGAATTTTCCGTTTTTCAGAATTTCTGCTGTTTTGACTTTGAGATGCAAATACTTCATGAAATTGATGTGTAACTTGAAAATGATGATTAAATATCGTTTCATTATATCTTAGCAATTACAAAGTATGCTTTTAAACATTTTAGACTAACTACAGTCTCATAAATTATAAACATTAACCCTTACCACACATATTCAGCCCAATTTACTTAATTTTATACAGCTTGAAAAGCTTAAACATTTTAAAAAGGTCCAATGACATATCAATTTCAAACACCAAAATACAAAGAGACTGACATAAAAAAATCAGATCATGTGCGTCGTTTATTGGCAGTTATTCAACAATTAAAATTGGATTTCGGAAAATTCTGAAATGCTGGAAATTCCAATTTTTCACGCAAATCGCCCAACATATACAATTTTACCCATATTTTGATATCAAAATTACATATAACGGAGTCTATTTGGTTTAGAAAGAGTCTATTTTGTGTCAGAATGACTTTTTCCTCGATTTTCATTGCAGAAAATTTACTAAAATCTTAGCGGACTAAATTTTTAGCAACTGAAATCCAGGAAAAGCTCATTCTGAAACAAAATAGACTTTTTCTAAACCAAATAGACTCCGTCACAGTACTAATTGTTCTTATAAATTCATTCTAAATGTATTTTGCGGTTGGTTTCGTGTAATTGATAATGACAGGTTGCATAATTTTGACCTTTGCACAGTGTTTTGAGGTTTTTATAAACAAATATTTTTTCGAAATAATGTTGGAAAATAAAAAGGGGGAGGCTCTGACTCAGTTAAATTTAAATGGCTGAACTTCAAACGTTTAGAACTTATTTATTTCTCAACGGATTTTGGTCAAATTGGACTCGTTGGAAAGCGCGTTCAATTTTCTTTCATTTTTGATACAAATCTTGCGTTTATGTTACCGGGTCTGAGCACTACGGTACGCTCCGCGCTCAGACCAAATGGTCCATAGTTTGCCCG